>APFE030046140.1:38241-124221 GCA_000404065.3 Pinus taeda | reverse complement strand
TATTTAAAATTTAATATAATCAACCCTAATAACTAATTTACTGGAAAAAATATTAAAAATAATAAACCATTAAAAACATCACATGGTTAAAGATCATATTTATCTATAAATACTTAGAGATCAGAGTTGTCTATAAATACTTAGATATCACAGTTATATATAACATTCTTATCCGTTTTTATAGAAAAAATTTAACAAACTCGACTTAATGTTAAATTATAATAATAAAAATTTATTAAATATATTCAACTTTCTAAAATTATATATTAATTCAATAATTTTATTAATAATATTGTTAATGAAAAATATAATCATCAAATGAATATTATTATTATTTTATACTATGAATTCTTATATAAACAGTAACAGTGAATTTTGTGAAATCGAAATTGATATTACCATTTTTTTCGGAACTTGTGTCTTCGATTGCTTGGATTCTAATCTGTTAGCTTTTGGCATCCTACCATTTAAAAAGATAGTCATTCTCTCAATTCCGCACTAAAACTACAGTCTGCAACAAATTGATACCAAAAGTAACCCTGGCTGTGGAAGGTATGAAGCCCAAGATTAATCAGTCTGCTAAAAAAACCAAGAAGCTGCGAAAACGATCAGAACGCAATCTGAATCCAATGTGAGAGGGGTGTGTTGGATCTCCTCCAAAGCAAAGAAAGCAAACAGTCGGTGCCATGCGATGAAGAAGAACTACCTAAAACTTCTTTCCAATCTGAGCGTAGTGAAGAAGCTGTGGATGAGTCAAAGAATAATCAACGAGCTGTGGAAGAGACAACAATAATGCAGGAAGGCGGGGGGAAATATTAAAGATATTAGAAGAGGGCGCACCATATAACGCTGAAGCCCTTAGCTTTATGGAGGCCAGAGGGAAGTTGGCAGCTGAAGAAGAAAATTTGGTAATAAAATATCTTTACATTTTGAGATCAATAACCGATATTTGGTCTATGAATACAAAAACCCTGGAAGGATGCTCGATGACCGCAAATGCAGGAGGACTATTACAGGTGCCATGATCGACGGTATATCCCATGTATTTGCGCCCCGTCAACGTGGGAAAGTAAGACCCAGATGCCATTCTGATGAGAATGGTAATGTTGGCCAAAAGGGCAGAGTAGATAATCACAGTCATAGAAACGAGCAACTAATAAGCCTTCCCTCTAAAGAAAAATATGGGCATTTGCCACAGTTTCGCTGACCCGACATTGGAAACCACCGTACAGGGTGTTTTGGGAATAGTGAGGACATCGAAGGGTTTTTAGTAGGGGGAAGAGAGAAGTTGCAAGAGATTCGTAAGGAATTGCGATCTCATTCCAGTCCTAGTTCAAAGGAAACCAGCGAGGAAGATATTGATTGGTTGCTGTCGTCGCCAAGCTATCAGCCTTCTGCTTCCTCCTGCGAGCTGAAGACTACCAGCTTGGGGGGCGTTTCCATTTTTCATGATGATTGCAAAAACAGTGGATCTTGGGGAGGAGATGGTTCAAGCTATTAAGTAAGATTTACATGCAATTTTAGCAAGTTGAGATTATTATGGTTTTCTTTGGGGGGTTGACACTTTATTTCACTACTATGTTTTCAGATTGTTTTTAAAATAAATATTTAACCTTACAGTTTTTGGCATTTTAAGTTGTGGACTTGAATACATAGATAAATACAGTAAAAGAGAAGTTTTTGGATTTTAAATTGTGGATTTGAATTACATAGATAAATATAGTAAAAGAGAATTTATGGTTAGAATGTTTTTTTGAGATGTTAAATTGTGAATTTGAATTTTTATAATTAAATGGAAAAAGTTAAATTCTAGGTTAAATTACATGGATAAATATGGTAAAACAGAATTTATGGGTAGAATGTTTTTAGAGAGTGAAGATAAAAGAGAATTTATGGGTAGAATGTTTTTAGAGAGTCACTTTAAAAGAGAATTTATGGGTATAATGTTTTTATAGAATCAAACCAGTTTCTTCTCTAACTTTGAGTTTTAAATCTCATTTCTAGTTCATACTTTTTCTTGAGTAGATTAAGAGAGTCAAATCCATCACTTTCTTAACTTTGAGCATGAAATCTCATATTTATACTATTTGACTTCATTTATGTTGTTTAACCTAAGTCTAGGTGCTAAAAAGTTAACTCATTATCTCATAAGATGTATGAGTTTTATGATGAACTTCATCATTTAGATTTTCCTCACAAAATTTTAGTCTACATAGGTGTTTCATTATGTTTAATGACTATTGGTGTCTTCATTTATTTACTACACAGCAAGTAGCATTATTTAATAATATTATGTTTTAGGGAATTTCAAGATAGGCTAGATCATTTTGAATTGAATAGTATTGTGTAGTGCACCAGCATTGGTGTGTTTGTTGAAAAATCTCCTCAATGCACAATTACAAATAGAATTGTTGGAGTCATGTTTAATAATGTTTAATAAAATCTCAAGCAAGTATATATTTATTATGTACTTTGTGGAATTTTTTTTAGAAGTGTTATGTTTTACAAAATTAAAACATAAAATGCCCAGTACTAAAATTATTTGTACTGTATGTGTGTTTTAGAGCATGGTTTCCCATTTTCTGAATTGATTTATGAAATATATATAATAATAGCATTATTGCATTTCTCATAAAATCTCAGGAGTGTGTATTAATGTTTTGAGGAAAATTGTGCATATAAAAGTTTCTAATCCTTAGCTCACTTGCCTCCACTTGAATCCTTGCTAATACAAGAATAGTGAGAAGCACTTTTGTAAAAACATCTATTAAATCATGTTTTAGTTGTAGTGCTAAGGAGTGAATCACTTTAATTTTTAGAAATAGTAGAGAGAGGGGTTCAATAGAGAAACACCATTAATATTAGGTAAATGATATTATTTGCTTAAAAAGAGAGTAGGTATGTTTTGATCCATTGAAAGAAGTATTTGATGTGGTTCCCATTTGTGTTGGACATCTTTATGTACCTTATGAAGTGTGGAAAGAGAATTATTTGAAGGCTATAAGAAATTATATTGGTAAAATAATCCATATAGATGACCAAGTTCCCTAAACAAGAAAACAACCATGATCCCAAGGTGGATGTGGAATTGAAAATATGTGATGGCACTCTAATATTATGGATAAAGAAATTTGGTGATGGATTTATTGAAAGTTTATAAACTATGTTGAAACCCATTTCATTTATACCATATGTAAGAATATTAACACTTAAGGCATAAATTATCTCAAAAGATAGGATCTTCCATAGTATGTGAGAACACTAATCTTGACCAAAAAAATAAAGAGGACCTTTAGCTATAAGAGATATAAATAGTTAGCTCTAAGGTATACTGACAAAGAATCATTTATTGTCAAGATTTTTGAGAGGAAAAAGGGTAAAATAAAAGGCATGTTAAAGAAACAAAATTTTGTAGACTAACCTAAGTGATTCAAGTTAGATTATTGAAGATCATAATCTAGTTTCTAAAACATACAAAATTAATTATCTAGGGTCCAAAAAGGAAAGGGGAGAGAAACAAATCACTCCAATTTTAAAATCCTAAAATGAGAATACTCTAGGAAACAAGGTAGTTTGCTTTCTAAATCAAGTATAGAAATGTTTTCCAATCAAAATTTGGACTAGGAATATGTTCTAGCTGTAAAGGAAACATTTGATCCTAGGTTTGTAATTGGAATTAATTAGGGAGATCAAGCCATGAATGAAGGGGGTCTATACATGTGACATCCTCAATTCACCTCCCTTTCTACTAAGTGTAGAAGTTCTATCTTGAGTTTACCTCAACATTTGGCATATAATGAGATACAGAAATGAAGGCATAAGTCAATTGTGAGGGCCCTTAGAGTAGCCACAACCTTTGTAAAAGGTACGAAATGATTTTCCTCTCCTTGAATAATCATTTTTTTGTATCTTCCCACAGTAAAAGATCCATAAGGTAAGTACTAGATGAATATAAACCATATATCACCACATTTAAGGAAGCGATGATAGGTATAGAGGATTTTAGAAGGAACATAAGCCAAATGTTTCTTGGATTGAATTTACAAATTTAGATTATGTAGAGAGATTAGTGAAATTTGTAATGGTATGGTAGAACACTATGGAAGTTATTGATACTTCCCTATTAAAATTGGGATCTCCCCAAATTAATAGTCCAAACAACTTATAATGCCATTTTAAATTTTTATGGTTAGATGTTTGAGGATAAGTGTAGTGGAAAGCTATCCTACAAGCAAATATGTTTGAGAGGAATTAATTAATATGTGGGGAGACCTTAATAGTGTTTAAAAGGAATTAATTAATATGTGGTGAGACCTTGATTTTGAATAAGGAGAAAACAAATATAAGGAAGATAAGGATAGAGGTAATTCATTGGTATATCTTTTTAATCAATAAAGAGAGAATGGATTATTTATATAGAGACTAGGGGTAGTTTTTACTTAGGGAAATATTAGAAAATAAGATGAAAAGTTTAAAAAAAAGGATGAATAGATTATCGATTTATTAAATCTTCTTGGAGATAGAAGGAAGATGCAAAGTATGGATACATATATCAGCTTCTTTGGATTGTAAATCTATAATGGTTCAGTCCAACAAAAGAAAGAAGAAACATGGTACCATATAATATCAATTATTTTTATCTTACCAATGAAGAACCTTGGGATCTAGTGTTAGACACCTAATCCTTAGAGTTGAGTGAATAATTAGGAAATATAGAGTGAATAACTAAGAAATATGAAAAATTAGAATAAGAATTAGCTTTGCAAAATAAAAGTCAATGGTTACTCTAGTATGTTATATTAATTTATTTTCATTAATACAATAACAAAGTTATTTCCTTAGCTGAATATGGTATAACTTCTCATTTGGGGAGTTATTTCCTTAGCTTGACATGGTATAGCAAAATTTAAGCATTTCTAGTTTGTTATTTATGACTCCTTGGCTGTCACTCTGCCCATTCCCCTCTGTATATTTGTGGCTTGTCACTCTGCCAGTTACCTATAATATAACTGTATTGGTTCTGCCATCCCTCACCCCATTTCCCATCGAAAGAACCCTATATTCTAACTTTATTGGTTCCTGGTAATCCCTCACCTCAATGCCCATTGAAACAATCAAACTGTTGTAGCCTTCATTTTGTATATAGATCTCCCTATTTTGTGGGTTTGTGTAACCCATTTGAAGGCCCATCGATTGAAGTATGGTGGTTGTGTATGGTTTTGATGTCAATATCCATGTTGGTAGTGTGTGAAGACATAAACAATGCATGCATATCTTCATGGTGCTAGGGCTCTATTGCAGCAGGCCTTGTGCTCCTTATTTGAACGCGACCACGAAGCCCAATGCCAGACTCCTAGTGCCTCCGGTTATCTGAAAACTCTTACTGCTACCAGGGCTTGGGTTTCGATTTGGGCTATGTGCAGGGAAAAGTGGAATGGGTCGATCACTGGACTCGTACCTCACCAGATGGCAAACGAAAGGTTGTTATTAGATTGGCACGGGAGTTCCAGGGATGCTAAGGCCACTGAGTATAGAACCGTGCCTATCTCATATTGTCTTCCCCTATGACTCTCTACAGGAGCCTTCCGAATTCTCCTGTTATGGCCTTGTTTCGATCAAGGGGTTTACCGGCGTCGAGCTCTGAATGTTTGACTATTTTTTCGATCTTTGTGTGGAAGATCTTTTTCTTCCTGTGGAAGACTATTGGTTCTTGAGTTTTTATATTTTTAAACTCATTCGCTTAGCATTTCCCTTACATTATTTTATTTTTTATTTTATTGTTAGGCACATAGAGATTTTAGTTTTGGATATTTGTTGGTTAGTTTTCAAAGCATTTTATGTTGATAGAAAAAAATTTGAATTGAAAATTGACATTTTTTTCTCAAAAGTATTTATTAGGTTTTTTTTTCAAGGTTGACACATCAATTTAACTGAAAATTTAAAGATGGAAAGGAACAATTAATGTAAGGAATAATTACTATTAAAGATGCATTATGTTATCTCCATTATAAATGTATTGTGAATTGGCAAAGAAGATTACCTAGAATGGTGAAGGAAGATCATGCACACTGTTGTTTTGAAGGATTTATGAAAAAAATTATGAAGGAGATGAAAATGCACCCACCAAGCCCACATCAAAAAATGAACTAGTTATTTGTGATTAAAAAAAACAAATCATATGCTCTAATTGTTGTTTTTGCGTGAGTCATCATATAGTTTCAATTACAAGTTCTTAAGGTGCATCCAAGAAGTTGAAAGATCTATATGACTCACCCTCAGAATTGGAGGTGGTTCAATGATGGTCTAACTCTTCAACCTACTCTTCAACCTTGAGTTGAAAGATGATAACCCTTGGCCCTAGCTCTAAAATTAGAGCCATCATGTATGATGTAGATGAAACTAGATTTAATATGGACATTCCTCTCTCACAGCCTTTGTCAAGGCCCTCTATGAAGTATCTATTATTTCTACAACTTTCCATGTCACAATATCCAAAACTTTATTCCTTGTAAGAATAACATCAATCCTAGTTTGCCAAACTATGAATTTAGAGGCTCCTTCTAACTTGTTCTATGATTTCATAGAAGAAGCCATGGATGTAGATCAACAAGAAGGACTCAACCAAATACTCATATGAAAGTAGGCTTTCTTCAATAGTGATCTCAATGTTTTTTCATCACCAAACCTCTAATAGCATGTGTTAGAAATTAAATAACACAGCAACGAAATGAAAATATTGTAAACACACAAAAACATAGAACAATATAGACACAAATATATGTTGTTCACCCAATTTGGGCTATGTACACTAAGAAAAAGTTAATCCTTCCTTTATATTATTTATAAAATTGAAGGGCTAACACCTACAACACATTCGTTCTAACTTCCTCATCACTCTCGCATAGTCTCCTCTCTTTTTTAAAAATAATACATAGCCACAATAGCATTCCCTCATTTAAATCAAGGGTTTCCTTCTAGGTCAAGAAAACCCAAAATTAACATAACTTATACATTCAAATTTTTACCTTAATGAATGGTCCACATTGACTACTAAATAGCAAGTATTCAAAAATTATTAAAACAAGACCTCTAAATTAGGAATATAATCACAGTGTCCACCCAAGGTCATGTATATTTTTCAAGTGCGATAGATACTAGCACAATATTATGAAAATTAATAATTACATTTTATCATGTTGATCTTCTTTTAATTTTTCAATAGATCATTAAGAAATTATACTTTATATACTCAACCATACAAGAATAATAGAATAATAGAGATCACAATGCATAAAGAGGGCACAAAACCTAACAACCTTTTCAATAGAGAAATTATTTTGTTCAACAAGAGACAAACATATACCTTCGCGTCATCAACTAAGTCAACTTATTTTCAAAATATCTATGGTCAACCCTAGTCAAAACCTTCATGTCAAGCCTCCCAATCTCATCGAGCACTTCACTCTATTGATCTACCCTAGAATTGTGGCCCTCGTGCAACTACTAGAGTCTAAGAATTTTGGCCACTTTCAATTGCCCATAAATTGCAGTTATAGAGACTACCGAGAAAGGTGTGAACTATGGAGAGAAAGATTTCTTCCATGTGTGAGATATAAGCGAGAGAGAGAGAGAGAGAGAGAGAGAGAGAGAGAGAGAGGTGAATTTCGTCCTTCTTTTCATCATCCTTGACCTTCTTATCCTTTGCTAGGATGCCAAAAACTATCTTTCTTGAGAGAGTGTGAATTGGTGCCTTGAGGAGGAGGTCTAGCTATCTTTATATAGTGAACTTGGTGGGTCAAATAGATATGACTTTGTGAGGGCTGACTTAACATGGAGGGAGGTCAACTTGAAAAATTAGGAGCCAACAAATTTTAATTTTAATTTTAATTTTTCTTCTTTAAAAAGTCTAAAAGGGATTTGACTCAAAATATATTTTTCTTCTCACTTTAGCATTTAAAATATTCTTTACAATAATCAACATAAATACATCAATGTCCAAATATACATTATGAAGACTGGCCATAGTTAAGAAATTCAGCATAAAGGAGGGTCATGAAAACAATAAGCAAGAAATGAAAATGGTTAAATTGTGTCTTCCCATTGAGAACTAATATGGGTACAACAAACTTTTAATATTATATAAAATGTATACATAAGTTAATACATTTTAAGTTGTATCCCTCTTCTCATATCTTCTAATGTTTGACAATGATGAACAAAAAAATAATATAAGGGAGGAAAATATTACAAAATACTTCAGTATTGTAGCAAACTCCATTCAACAGATAATTATTCCAATATGTCCCTAGTTGAGGGTGATTGAAAGCTAGGAGGAATTTTGCTAGGGATTTCTCAATGTTTCCCTAATTAGGATTTGGGTGCCTTAATTTGTAGTATCTCTGTGAGAATTTTGTGCTATGTACTTATACTTCATCATTTTTATATATGTGTGTATATGTGTGTGTGTGTGTGTGTGTGTGTGTGTGTGAAAAGTTCTCAACTATTCAATTTTGTATACTTGCAACTCATTTTTTTATCTCATGTTATCTTCTCAATTGGGTAGATTCTAACACTTGTTCATATCTATTTCATATGGCATATAACCAAATTGATTAAGTGATTTAACATGTATCCTAAGATTGAGGATTTGAATGAAGGAATGAGTCATGGAGTCTAGTTGGGAGAAATGGCGACATAGTCGTACACGGGTCAAACCCTAGTTTTTCAAACCTTGGTTTGACTTCTTCAATGACCTGTTCTAATAATGTCTATAAGAGTTAAGTTCAGTGTCCTTATCTAAGATGTGGGTCTTTGTCTTTAGGCATGTTCTAGGCCTAAGAGCTATCTACTAAATCAAATTTTCGAGGTTCAAGTTCGCACATCACCAGAAGGTTTTTACTATAAAGATTTACCTAAAGTTGTTGTTGTGAGATTATATCTATTGGGTTTTGTGTCAAGTTGTCATGAGTCAAGGTTTTGTTTGGGTCATACATTATTGTTTTTTGTGAGACTCAATGGGAAGCTTTTTTTATAAAAACTTGCATTAAGCTAATAATTGTGGTGGTTTCCCATGGATGATTCAAAGAAAGTGCACTACAACATGGATACCCCATATGAGGGTTTCAGTTTTGTGAGCCTAAGTGGTTTCATGAATCGTGGGGAGGGTGGTTACCAAAGGAGGGTAGTATTAAGTAGGGTGTTCTAGCTTTCTCAGGTATGGCATGGCCAGAATACCATTTTTCGGTTAGAGTTCCCCTTTTCTCAACCAATTCTCCACAAACTATGTCGGGTTATTCTCTCGAAAACTACTCTACATGGTTGTTTTCCTCATGCGGTTTAGTGTGGGGTATCTCTTCCTTAATACTACATTCTATGGGATTTGGTTCCTCGGTCCTTCCTGACACTTTTTTGGCTAGTTTACTAGTTTCACAGCCTCCTCTCTAGTCTTATAATCGGGGTTTCACATCTCTTCTTTCTTACTCGTTGAGTGGGGGTTTTCAGGGGGTATTTTAGGCTTTCTCAAATACTTGTTTTATCCAAAAGAAACATGTGTCATTATTTCCTCTAGGTGAGGTGCTCGAGCCATGAATTCACAATTCAAGACCGAATTGTGTCTAGCAAGGATAGCTCAAGAGGTAGTTGCTCCTCCTTTATAGAATATTGGACACTCGAGGGTTATAAATGAATGGAGGAAAATGGATAGGTTTCTAAAACATGAAACAATAATAGCTTCATACAATTTATGTTTGGGCATGGATATTGAAATGGCCAAAGAGGTATATCTTGTGAATAAATCTATGTTTGGTGAGGCTCGAGGGCATAAATTTAGTAAGGAGTCCATTGTCTCCTTGAGATATCATATCCTTAGACATAATATCTTGGAGAGACTAGACATTTTTATGTTGGACAAGGGATGGTTCCAACTGATTTTCACAACACATGAGGTTGCAATAAAGGTCGCTAGCGTTATGTATTCTACTGACTCAACTCCAATTATCTTCAAATTCTGGGCTCTCACCTTCGATGCCAGTTAGGAAAGAATCGATGTGCTTCTAGTTTTGGTTTGGTTTCTGAGTCTACTGACTTATATGTGGAGCCCTCAAAGTTTCACAATTTACTTAATAGTATCAACACTTTCATCAAAGCTTATTACTCTTTTGAAGAAACTATGGATTTGTCTTTGGCATAAATTATAGTTAGTCTCGATCTACGAAAATGACTACATGAGGCTATCAAAATTGGGATGGTAGGGGAGGGACTTCAAGTGGTGGATTATGAAGGTTTTCTTATCCAATATTGTAACCTTCCTTTTCTTCAGGCTAGAGATTGAGCACTGGCTACAAAACAAATAGTGGGTGGAGTATAGAGGAACCATGGATGTGGACACTATATCGAAGGAAGGCCAGGAGGATGCTCCATTAATGTCTTTGGTATCAGTGGCCCTGAATGAGATGTAAATTGGCCCCATAGTTTTGAGTTATGCTCGTTCAATGCCAATTGCAGCTTCTTCTTCCTACTTCACGATGTCTCCTCCTCCTTTCTCAAGTAATTCTCACTTTCACCCTCTATTTCATTACTTGTATCTTCTTTAACTATACTTGGGTTAGTTGATGTACATGCCTCTATTGGGATTGGGTCGAATGGGTCTCTGAAGCTTGTCTCAGATTTTCCCACTTCTAATTCTCTCTCCCTTATTCTCCTTCCAAATTTAGTTTTCTCTTCTCCTAGGACTTCTATTTCCTAGGATTTTTCTCGATTGTTTGAGGGAGGATATATCCTACATAACCTTAAATCCAGACTAATTGTATCCATGTCGAAGGGATTGTCACAAGGTCTTGGCCTTTTCCCTGTCTTGGGTGCTTAGTCCAGTGGGTGAGGACAAAAATAAAATGTGTCTAAATCTAAACATAAGGCTTGTGAGGAGATGGTTGTGGACCATCAATCTTCCATTAATCGGGCACTTAGAGCATTGTTTCCCTTTCAAAGAGTTCCTTGATGAAATTTCTCTCATTCAACTGTAGGGATTTGGCAAGTGACTAAAAAAACCTTGCACTCAGACGATTGTTCCATATCGAACAACCTGATGTTATTTTTTTTCAAGGAAAGCTTAGTGAAGGGCCTGTTATTAAAATTTTCCTAGAATCTATTCTTCCTTCTTGCGCTTTATAACACATGATGCTAGAGAGAAATCAGGTGGTCATGCGGTAGGGTGGTACACAAGGAAGTTTAACATGGAAAAATGTTGGAGCCTCCCAAATGGTATGGGTATGGCAGGTCGATTGGAGGGTTTGAATGTTATAATTTCCTTTGTAAATATCTATGGGACACATGTAGATAGGGTATCTTATTGGAATGAGGTGTTTAATAAATTCTTATTAAAGAGGGATAATCCTATTATTGGGGGTTGGCGGGGGGAGGGATTTAAACTTCTCTACTGGGGAGTTGGAATCTTAGGGCACTAGGGGCTAGGCTGACCCTCTATATGATTATTTAACAAACTATTTATCAACTAGAAATATCCTTACCTTGGCTTTGTGCCATGTCATGCCAACCCAGAGGAATATGCATTTGGGTGATGATTTTATTGCAAAGTTCATTGACATAATTTTCATTACCCAAAGTTTATTTTATTTTTTCCATTTATTTTGTCAATGAGTGGGTTATGCGGAGGTCTCCAGCCATTTCCTGAGACTCTTTGAAATTTTGCATGGACTCCATAAGCCGTATATTCCTTTCAAACGGAACTCCAATTGGGGTATTGATTCAAGTTTTCTAATCTATTTAAATAAAATTAGCAAACTTCTTTTGAAGGATCAAGTAGATCTGTGGCAACAGATGTCCTTCAAAATTTACAAGACATAAAAGTGTTGACAAAGGAATGGGTTGCCAAACATAGGTTGGAGGAGGATTCAATTCTCTTACCGAGAAACAATCCTATGAAATTGGTGATGAAGTTACTTCCCATGTTTCTAGGGCTTAATTTTTCCATCTCTACTCCAAATGAAAGGCACTTTAGCTTCTAGGGAGGCCATATGTAGATTAAAAAGTTGGGCCATCTAGCTCAAATGTGGTGATGAGAACAAAAAATTATTTCATTCTTATGCTAAAGGGAGGAAGATCCCAAACACTATTTGGAGTATGTGGGGACTGGGGGGTACCTATATCTTCATTTGGAGGAATATCACAACTCGGCATGAACCATATTCAAACAATATATATTGAACCTACTCACACTAACATCAAAGAGGCGATTAGGGTTGCTCAATACTTCCCAAATTTTGTTAGGGCAGAAGATAATATGGATTTGATGGTATAGGTTTTAGAGGGTGAACTATAGGAAGTCTAAGCATGCTTTCAAAATGACAAAAGTCATAGTGAGGATGGTTGGGAAATGAAATTTTTCATTGCATACTTCGAACTAGTGGGACGTGATCCCCTTCGAGTGGTCAATGAAGCTAGGAGGAGGCTTTATTTATCTGAAATTCAATTCAAATTTCATTGCCTTGATTCCTAAAGTGGAAAATTTTGTTACTTTTAAGTACTTTCATCCAATTTCCCTTTGCAACTGGTTGTATAAAGTCATTACAAAAGTGATTGTTCGGAGACTAAATCCAATCCTCTCTAGATGCATTTCACATGAACAATTTGGGTTTCTTAAGGGAGGGAATGATAGAGGAGGATGTTGGGGGCCACCCACTTGTCCCACTTGGACCCCCACAACTGTCTTTTTCAATTTTTCAGTTTCCTTAATTGTAGCACAATTTACTATTTTTAGCAGTTTTTCGGGTCGTGAACTTCCGGAGCCGTTTTGAGGCCATAAACGATGTATTTTTGGAAAAATGGGAGAAACATGGCTCCATGGCCATAATTTTCTCTTCCAAAAGTCGTATTCCTCGGATGGATCTTTCTAACGAGATATTGTGCTTGTCAAATGAAGATTGTATGCCAAAGTTACAACCCCGAGAAGTTGACGTATCAATTTACCCAAACGAGCCCCACAATCTGGTGTTTCATATTCTAGGGTTAGGTTTTTGGATGTTTAGGTTTTCCATTGTTTCTCAAAAATAAATAGGCATTTGAGCCTCATTGTAACACAATTCAGAAGCATGTAGCTACCACATCTCTTCTCAAAGATATGCTACCATCGCCCTAGCTAGTTTATTTCCATTTTTATTTGTAAGCACTGATCCAGATTTAAAAAGGAACGCAATAAAGTAAGAAATAACCATAAATACAGAGATGTAGTAGAAATAATTCTTCATTTCATTAATGTAAAATACTGAAATATGCTTAAAAACAGAATTGGAAATAAACTAGCTAGGGCGATGGTAGCTTATCTCTGAGAAGAGATGTGGTGGATACAGGGCTCTAAACTATGTTACAATGAGGCTCAAAGGCCTATTAATTGTTGTGAAACAATGGAAAACCATAAACATCCAAAAACTTAACCCTAGAATATGAAACACCAAATTGTTGGCCCCATTTGGGTAAACTAGTACATCAACTTCCTCGGTCGTAACTTTGGCTTACAATCTCTGTTTGATGCAGATAATTGGTCCATGGCCCCATGTTGCTCCCATTTTTCCCAACAAACATCATTTAGGGCCTCAAAATAGCTCTGGAAGTTCACGACCTGAAAAACTGCTAAAAATAGTAAATTGTGCTACAATTAAGGAAACTGAAAAACTAAAAAGAGATAGTTGTGGGGGTCCCCATTGCGTTGAGTTCCTCCATCTGCTGAACTTGGTCCCTCATGAGCTATTCTACAATCTCTGATGTTTCCAGTAATGGTGGGAAGCATGGTCAAGGGCAATCCACATTGAACACTCAGTGCAAGCGAAGGAATGGGGTAATGTTGTGCTCCAAAGCATTGTTTCTCACAACCTTGGTATGGGCTCTTGTAAGGCATTCTTTCTACAGATGCAACTAGGCTTTGTCTCCCACTTGAAACTTGTGTGGTACCTAATTTTGATCATGTCAATGTTTGTACTTGGCATTTTCTAGAATGGAGTGGCGACATATCGACCCGTTGCGTAGAGGTGCTCTACGAGTCAGATCGAATGAATGTTTGACCTAATAGTGCAACGATGCCCCTATGGGTGAGGAGAAGATACTCATGTCTACTTTCATGACCATATGCATATGTTTTTGTTGCTGCGTGGAGGAACCCTTCGTGGGGGTCATGGATCTGGCAATGATCTTCCCCTTACTTTGGGAGTGAACCAGACAGAAAATGAATTTTCTAGTCTGGGAGATGAGCTTTATAAACTTCTTAGTAGTGATCAAATAGGTGGTAGTAGGTGGGGCTACCTCTAGTATCCTATATAATGAATTACCAAAAGAAATAATAACAACATGAGGCCTTAACTCATACATAGCATGTCGTCTCCACAGGTATGTTTGGCCTAAATACATCACAAACATCCAAAGATGCAACGTCACACAATACCTCATATGTGAAGGGCTTGATGTTGTAGGGAAGGCGACACTACTGGTGGACTCAGAGATCTCGTCCTCGGTGAAGCCACCCGATGCTATATGGTTACAAGTAAGGTATAGTAAATATGCCCAACTGCTTCATGACCTTTGCTGAAATGAGGTCCTTTTGGCTCCGAGTATCAACAATGAATTACAGCAACGAACCCTTCACCATCTGTGAGTGGAAAAGACACTCCCCCTCCTATGGATCTTTGGGTTCATTCTTCTATACCTTGGCAATGGCAATAGTGACGTTGGGCTCCACATCAATGATTTACTTCCCTTTTCCATTACCCTTTTCAGGTTTTGACTCAGGGTTGGAACATGCATCTAATTCAGAAGTCTTCAACTCGGCCACCAGCGACTACTTCATTCGACACTTACTTATTTATGAGTGGGGCTCTTATGGAACTCACACCACTTTCCTGTTCCCTTCTTCAACTTCATGGTGTTGTTCTTTTCTTGCCACTTTGACAGGTTTTACTAGGTCACCCCACCTTGGCTTTGTCCTTTGGTCTTCAGATTCGTAGATCCAAAGTCTTACTTCTTCTCTTTAAACTTCTGCTCAATTTTCACAATGTATCGGTACATTGCGTCGAGTGAGGAGATGTTCACGAATTCCATCTCATCCTGGATGTATCTGTGTAGGCAACCGTGGTATTTAAGTACCAAATGTAGCTCAGAGTCCTTCATACCCAACTTTGTGCAAAGGGTATGAAAAATGTTTGTGAACTCCGGCACATCTTGGTCCCTTCCCTATTGCAGCGTGGTCAACTTTACGTATTTGTCCTCATAACTTTTGACAGGGTAGTACTTCTCCTTAATGGCATCCCAAAATGAATTCCAAGTGGGTGCGACTGAAAATAGTGATCTCATACTTTCATCCTTCTGGTCGTAGTAGGTTTCCCATGAGTCCTTGATGTGGGGGGCTACTTTTAGAAGAACGAAAATAATATTTTCCCGACTGGAAAAATCATGAATAGAAAAAATACCCTTCTAGTAGATTTAACCATTTATCTATGACATTTGCGTCTATCTGACCCTCGAATATGGGGATTTCAAAACTAACTTGTACCTTAAAGGGTGTGGCATTTCTAGAGCAGATGCTAGAAGTCGTTGTGTCACCCTTGGGTAGTTGCTAAAGGATCTGGGCAAAGTTTTCCTTCATCACGTTCCTTTAACTCGAGGGCTTCTTCAAGAAATATTTTGATGCCCCCTCATCTTTCTTTTCATCCACCATGGGAGGTTGTCAGGATTTGTGAGGCTAGTCTTGCAAAGGTTTGACCAATTCAAGCCCTAACTCCTTATATTCCAACCTCATTGGGGACATGCAAAGAAAAACAGATAAAAATCAGACTGCTCTGATACCATTGATCTAGATTTAAATAGGAATGTAATGGTATAGAAATAACCATAAATACAGAGATGTAGCAGAAATACTGCTTCATTTCATTAATGTAAAATACTCAAATATGCTTATAAATAGAAATGGAAATAAACCCACAAGGGCAATAGTAGCTTATATTTGAGAAGAGATGTGGAAGCTACATGCCTCTGAACTATGTTACAATGAGGCTCAAAGGTCTATTTATTTTTGAGAAACAATGGAAAATCCTAAACATCAAAAACCCTAACCCTAGAAGATGTCAAATTGTGGGCCCCACTTGGGTAAATTGGTACATCAACATCCCAGGGTCGTAACTTTGGCATACGATCTCTCTTTAATGCGCACAATATCTCATTAGAAATATCTATCTGAAGAATACAACTTTGGGAAGATAAATATCAATCAATTTACCCATGTTGCTCCCAGTTTTCCCAGAAAACATCGTTTAGGGCCTTAAAATAGCTTTGGAGGTTCACGACCTAAAAAAATGCTAAAAATAGTAGATTATGCTATCATTAAGGAAACTAAAAAACTGAAAAAGATAGTTTTGGGGGTCCAAGTGCGATAGGTGGGTGGCCACCAACCTCAACTTGAATCAAAGAGAATCCATCAAGCCATTGGAGTAGATCAATAATGTCTACATAGTCTTAAAACTCTCAAATCAAAAGTGGTGGTCATAAAACTAGATCTTTTGAAGTCATATGGTCGTCATGTGTGTTTCACATTTCTATGGAAGGGGACTAGAGATAACTTTGTGCTTCCATGGCTCAAGTGGAAACACATTGTAGTTCCCAAATTATTGGGTGGACAGGGCTTAAAAAATATTTCCCTTTTTGCGAAGGCTTTGGCTGCAATGTGTGTTTGGCAACTTATCAACTCTTAAAGTATTTGAACAAAGTTAATCACACAAAATAACTTAGATTTTTATTTTTTTGAGTGGATCAGTGTTGCTCACCATCAAAAATCCAACATTTCAGTGGTTTGGAGAGGCCTTTTAAACCAATTTGATGTGATCTTCGGGGGTTTAGCTTAGAAAATTGGATAAGGCTACAAAGCTTGGTTGGGCATGGATCCATGGTTGTGTTGGGATAACAAACAGATGCTTTCTCTAGCCCTGATTGTTTGGCTCCATGAGGGTGATTTCACTAGACTAACCCATATTGATGACGTAACTCATATCACCATTTGGTCTGAGGGGTGGTGATCAACCTCTAGCCCTGGTATTGTCGTAGCCTTCAGCTAGGAATGGGGTTTGTTTCTAAATGTTCTAAATTTAACCTATATTAAACTTTCAGAGGAAGAAGATACATTCATTTGGATGGGAAATACAAATGGAGAATACACTCACATAGAAGGCTAGATGTATTTAAATATAATTTCATAGGAAATGCAACCTACGTGGTGGTGGGGGGTGCTCCAGCTGACCAAATGTCCATCAAAATCAAAAATTATATTTTGATGTATTCTTATGAGTAAAGTTCCCACTTGGGACATTATGCAAATGCGACATAATATTGTCCTGTGTTGGTGTAGTTTGTGTAGGCATGCTAAAGAGTCTCTTCTTCACCTTTTCACTCATTTCCCATTTACAAGACAAGTCTTGTTGGCCCGCAGTAGAGTTTTGGGGGCAGCTTGTAGATGGGAGGGTGCATCTTTCATGTATACTTGGTAAGGATGGGTTGAGAACAGTGAGGCCTATGAGTTTAAATATCTACCCCTAATTATTGCATGGGGAATTTGGCTGGCCTGCAATTAGGCTATTTTCAGGCGCACTTTTTCTTCTGCAGTCCAAATAGTTATCGACTATTTGGCTATTATGAACATGTAATAACATCTCTGGGCTAAATTTCAGGAGGTTCTAGTGGAAATTCCAAAATTAATCTTTCCTTGGGGTCACTTTGATGGGGCCTCATAGGAGGATGCGGCTTTGTGTGGTGGGGGATTCATTCTGCATTTAATCAAAGATATTTTTTTTCATATCAGTATGGGATTCAGGCAACGCATAAATAACTAGGATGAAATACTCGCATGCAAATCCCTGATTTCCTTTTATCTGGAAAAAAGTTGTGACCGACTTTAGATTTTTGGGGACTATCTCCTAATGGTCAAATGGGTTAATGCTTCACAATTTTTTTAGTTTGTTTCTCTTTCACTTATACTTTATATTTTTTGTTCAAAATCTTTGTATTCTTCCATGCCAATTAATCACGTCTATAGGGAACAAAATAGTATTAGTGACTAGATTTCTAAAGAAGGCTTTCTCCTAGATTAGGGGCTTTGGAAAGTGACAAGATTTTTTGGAAAGGATTCTTAGCAGTATTATCATTGTCCTTTTTTAGAGGAACCTATTCTTGATGATCCTCACTAATTCATTCAATTAGCTTTATGTTATATATATTTTATTATCTACACTTATTTATGCTTATTTATTGATTAGTTTCTATTATGTAGTAGGACATATATCCAAGTGCGTAATGCATAACTTTAGGATACCCATACTTGTGTATTGGGTACTATTTTTCTACTTTTTGGACCATTGTGTTTTGCTGTTAATTTTCCATTTTTTCCCCTTGTGGGATTATGGATGCTTACTTTTGGATGCGTGGAATGTGCATATACTATGTTTTTATTTTTTCCACATTAGGAACATGTTTTCTTCTATAATGCAAGATGGATTACATATGCAAAATGTATTTTTGAACATTTTTGGAAATGAATGAAAATACATGCTTTTTTTTAGGAGAAAAAAATATAGAGGAGAACAAATATTTGTGTTATGTTTTATTATACTGAGGGAAGCCAAATTTGTTATATGGTGGAAAAGTGCACCCTTAGTGTTGTAGTATTCAAGTGCACATATATGGTATTTATTATTTTGGCCTCCCAAGTGGAATTAAGCCAAATCAAAGTAAATTATTACTCTTGTAATAGATGAACTATAAAGTTGAATATTTAAAGGAATAAAAATAAGAAAACTCATAATTGAGGAAAAATTTCAATTTACCATTAATTTATAAATTTTTAAAATTGGACATGGTTTTAGAGTGGTCTATATTGAGACTATTTTCTTTTTTATTTAAAGGAAACTATCTTATTTGTTATACCTAAGAGAGGTTGTTACCTTAAAAAATCCTAGTGTCCTTAAGATGGTGGCTAGTTTAATGGGTCAAAATCCAAATTGGCTTCATGGTGAGTTTTTTTTATCCATCATAAGTGGTAGATAAACTTGATGGTTGTCTAGTATGCATGTATTTTCAAGATGTTTGATTCCCTTGTCAACATATGATAGTTGGTTTATTTTCAATTGGATGCAATTTATATGTAGATGTTATAGTTTTTCAATGTCTATCATAGGTTTATTTTTAGTTGGTGTGTTTCCTAGGAGAACTTATCAGTGGCCACCAACTAGGTTCAAGTTATAGAAGAATATACTTCGAAAATTGCCTTCAAAACTAGACAAAGTTTCTATGAGTGGTCAGTTATGTTGTTTGGTTTATGTAATGCACCACCTACATTCATGAGGTTAATGAATGACATGCTATGTCAGTTTTTGTATTCATTTTTTATTTTTTATTTGCATGATATACTAGCATACAGTGCTACCTAGGAGAATCACATCTCATATTTGATGTAGGTACTAGAGACATTAAAGAAGAACCAACTACCAAAAAACATCAATAAATGTGAGGTTTCACAATAGTCTTTAGTATATCTAGTGTGTGTTATTGGTGGAGTAAAGATGAAGATAGATAATTACAAGATAGATGCCATCACGAAGTGATTGGTGCCTACTAATGTTACTATGTTCAGGAGTTTCATTATGGTAGCATAGTACCTAAGAAAATACGCTTCCTCACTTTCAGCGGTAGCAACACCACTCCATGTCATAAAAAAAGATTGGAAAGAGTTTCCAATGTGTAAAGGGTCAACAAAAGGCCTTTGAGGAGTTAAATAAAATATTTCAAACATTATTTCTTGCACTAGCAACTTGTAGCAACTCTTTGAAGTGGAGATAGATGTGAGTGGGTATGTTAGGGGAGTAGTGTTAATGAATTGAGGAAGGCATGTATGCTACCATTATAAACTATCTCAAGGGATAATCTTAAAATATTCTACCTATGATAAGGATCTCTATACCATTGTAAAATTTGTCAGAAAGTGGAAGAAATATATAATGGAAAGGAGACAATAATACGCATAGATACTAGCTACTAAAATACTTGCAAGCCCAAAGTAAGTTATAATAGACTAGTAATTACAAGTGGATGGGTTTTTTACAACAGTTACATTCAGTAATCAAGTACAAGAAGGGTAACACAAACAAGTTGGTCAACATGATTTTAAAGGCCACCCACATCAAAGGTCACAGCTTTCAGAACTCTGATGCACATGGATCTTTTCCCCAATCATGCATACAAAGAGGTGTACAAAGAGGATGAGATTTTCAAGGAGATGTTTCAGCAATTACAAAGCTAGAGTCATGTGCACAATGGTGATAGAATAGTTGATTATCATCTCTATAATGGGTTACTATATAGGGTTATGTGTGCCTAAATTTGAGTGACTATAGATAACTAAATAGGCTCACACCTCCAAGGTTGCAGAGCATTTTGGTATAGGGAAACTGTGGAAAATTTACAATGGTATGACTAGTAGCCTTGCATGCAAAAAGATACAAGATTTTATACAAGCCTAGTAATATGAAATATGATCTATACCATCCCTTACATGTACCCATTCATCCTTGGGAAAGAAAGTCCATGGATGTTGTGGGAGGTGTACAAATAACAAAGAAGGGATATGACTACCTATTCATGGTAGTTGATAGTTTTAATAATGACCTAAGTTTTACAATGAAGGAAATAAAAGGTAGGGAAGGAAATGAAACACACAAACCGAGACATAAAATAGAAATCTCGGTAATATGGTGAAAATTAAAATTTTATTAGTAAATGAAATAGTATGTTATTGTAGAACATAAACTCTCTAGAATGGTGTTTGTGGCTACATGCATTAAGAAAAGCTACTAGAGGAGGATAAAGGAATGGAATTTAACATAAATAAATAATCCTAGAGGTACAATTCACTTTGTAGGCACCAACCTATGGGATACACTAGTGCCTTTTTCTTTTCAAACACCAACCTGCTGGAAACACAAATCCACATAGATTTATAGGAACAAAACCATAGGATACACAAATGCCCTCAAATTTGCAAGAACCAACCTCCTAGAGATACAACTCCCTACTAATTTATAAGAACCAACTATAGAAAATCCTGTAGATTCACAAGCTCATGAAATGTACTAAACCAAGAGAAAAGAATATAATTTTTCTCTTTTTAGAAAAAGCACATAAAGACCAAGCAAAATAATAATCGAAAAGAGGAAGAATAGAAATGGCACATAATAGAATAAATATTTGCAGCACTCCACAGCTCAAAACCCCACTATTTGTATTTCATTAAATCCGAAAATCAAGATGAGATTACAATTCTTGTTCTCACAAGAACAATCCCAACACTCAGTAAAATAAATCTCCAAGTCATATGCAAGTTGAAGCCAAATCGAGCCCTCTTCTCTGCTCTCCAAGCTCCCTATTCCCTTGCACCCTTGGTTAAAGAATTTGGATGAATACAATATAATTTGCTCAACCTTGACCTTAACATGCAAAAGTATTTCCTATCCTCCATCTAATGACTTCCTTTGGACAATACTTAGCCAAATTTCCAAGCCTCCAAGCTTCTAATACTTTTCACAATTTCCTAAGAGAATTAGCCTGTATTTAAAGGGAAGTTCCTCATCCATAATTGTGCATTACCTTCTAGGTTCAATTCCTGATTGCATGCACCATCTGTGCAACTCAAAAAAATCTCAAAAAGATAGTACATTGCCCCTGCACACTAGTCTCAACTCGGTCTTTCTCATAATCAACATGCATGAGTTTCTGTTGAGTAAATGAGTAGCACTAGTTGAGTGCACTAATGCATCAACTGACTATTAACTTAGTATTAGTTCCTCAAACGGTTTGGAACTAATTTAACTAGACTTATCTCAATAAAATGAGTTAACCAATTACAACTCATACTTAACTCATCTTGGAACCCTATAATATAGGGAGAACATATACATGACTTTAGAAAGACTTCCAACTCGAAATTCCTAAGTTAACTAAGTTAACTCACTCTAGTTAACTATTACAAGTTGTTATGAGAATAAAATTCAATTTTAATTCTCAGTTTAATTCAAGGACAAATTAAACTAGAATTTATGGATTCTATTTTTATCATTTCTTTTTCTATTTTCAACACTCCCTCTCAAGAATAAAGGAATTCAACTCGATCCTGATCCTAAACCTTTGGAATTTTATGCATGCAACACTCCTCTCTAGTTTTATTGCTTGAACAACTACAAAAAAAAAAAAAAACATCCAACCTGAATCAGAGTAATGCCTTTGCCATCAAAGTCTCTGATTGTTATTGCCTCTGTCAACTAAAAACTCTGCGCTTCAATTGACTCTTTCTTTCTACATTGTTGTCAACCCTTCTCTATGCATCTTTAGTATCTGACTGCGCTATCCTCTGTCACTTTGATCTCTAACTACATCAATCCCACTAATTCCTCCCACTACTATGTACTTTGGGCTCTCATAGCATGGTACAATCCATGAGATAAAACCAATCAATGGACCCTGCCTAGTTTTAGTCCTCTTTGGAGTATCACTTCACATCGCCCAACCTCACACCTAGAGGTATGGCTGCATGTGCTCCCTCTACCAACTTGGCTGGAAATTTCCCCCTACTTGAGGTCTCTACATGAGTTGATGCCTCCACTTGGTCTCCTCTTAGCTTCTCCAATTTTGATTGCTCCACAATTATCTGAGACTGATTCTTCTATGCTTGAGTAGATCTCTCTAATTGATCTCCTCTCAGCTTCTCTAGATAACTCTTTGTCGACATTCATGTGTAAAGAAGCTCCATTGTCTAAGCACCGAACACTTTCCATCATTATAGACACCATTCATGCAATGAGGGAAAATTCAAATTCGAATTGGGAGGCCAAAGCCTCACCTACCACTCCTCGTGAGGACTTCTCCTTGGACCTATTCAGCAAACAATTTGTAGCAAAGTGTCCCATCTTGTGACAATGAAAGCATTTAATTTTCAACATGTTATTCTTCTTACCTCCATGATAAGAATCTAATTTGGAATGGGAAATTTTACCTTTCCCCTTCCTTGCCTTAATCGCTAAAGCACAATTCTCTTCATCATCATTCTTTATGAAGATCCATCTCTAGTGTTCCTCTTGATCTCATCCTACATCAAATCTGACCATATTTGTTCCCAATCTGGTAGCTTCCTCCAACCATTGACAGAGTCCTCATAACTATACCACCTCTTTGGGAGTCCAAGAAGAGAAAGGCTCACCATATCCTCCTTAGGAACCGTGATTCCAACACTTCCAAGTTCATGCCAACATTGAGTGAACTTGGTCATGTACATTGGAATCGTCTTGCCTTTCTCTATCTTGATTTTACGAAGTTTATCCTTGAGTGCCAACTTCCTTTGATAACTACTATTCTGATACACTTTCGTCAATGTTTTCAACATAGCATGTGAGGTTTCCTTTCCATGGAGACTCAAGACAATATGATCTCTAACTCCCACAAGGATTATTTGCCTTGCCTTTTCCACACACTTCTTCTACTTGAACAAGTTTTGTGCATCAGTAGTTGTTAGCTTAGAAATTTCTTGTTCAACAAATTCCTTGAAGTCATTGTCCTCTAGTACAACCTCCATCCTATCCCTCGAGGCTATGAAATTCGAGCTACCTTCCAAGGCATACTCAAGCCTCAACCCATGGAACTCCATCTATCGATCATGAAGTATGTATTGCAAAATCAACTTTCACATGTAACCTAGAAACTCAAAACTTCGAAATATCCTTTGGAGAGTTGTTTTCAAATCAGCGATATCTCCCTCATCCAAACTCCGATTCGAACAATTATTTTTTTGAATTTGGGTATCGTTTCCCAAGGAATCCAGATATAGAATTTGTTTCTAAAAATTTTTCATAAAATTTTTCATATCTTCTCTGCAAAAACTCGGCACAAAAAACAATCTTGCTCCAATACCATGTAGAAAATCATGTAGAGTCACAAGCTCATGCAATTGTACTAAAGCAAGAGATGAGAATCTACTTCTACTCTTTATAGTGGAATCACATAGAGATCAATCAAAACAATAATCGACAAGATGAAGAACGTCAATGGAAAATAACATAATAAATATCTAGGGAAAGCCACAACTCAAAACCCCACTATCTGTATTGCATTAAATCAGAAAATCAAGATGAGATTACAATGCTTTTTCTCAAATGAACAATCCCAACACTCAGTAAAACCAATCTCCAACCCATAAGCAAGCTCAAGCCAAATCCAGGCTTCTTCTCTGCTCTCCAAGCTCCCTATTTCCTTGCGCCCTTGGTCAAAGATTTTGGATGAATACAATATGCTCTGCTCAACCTTGACCTTAACCTACACAAGTATTTGATATCCTCCACCTAATGACTTCTATTTTGGAGAATTTGGTATCTACAGTAAATACTAATTCCCTAGATAAGTAGCCATATCTAGAATAACAGTTTAAAGCACTTTAGCCTTTTCCTATAAGAAATAAACAAGACAAAAGGGATGAGAAGTCCTACTTGTAGTTTCGCTTTCCTCTTGTCTCCTTTGAATCGATCCTGTTGCTCCTTCCCATACTTAACATGCTTGAGAAGTACCTGTAAACACAAACACAAGACAAAGAACCGATCAAAGCAAAATATCTATTGAATACAAGTAAATGGAATCAGATACATTTCACACATATAAGCATCATATGACAATACAAACATATGGGAGAAATGTTCAAATACTTTATTGAATAGAGGAAGGAATTATAACCATTGTGTCTGATTCAAGGTCATTCCTCCAGCTAGATCCCATTCACATCACATCAAAAGCATGAAAGACTTGTAGCATTATAATACTCACTTCAAAGCCAATTCTCATAGCAGCATTATCTCCTTAAAATTCAACATAGTCCAGCCCCCTTTATCACTTATATAATTGCTCAATTTATAGGAAGATGGAGGAGGTTTTGTCATAAATTAGGGTATTGAATGGCCTTCCAAACTTAGAGTTAGTTTCCATGGAGGAAGGGATGAGAGGATAGGAGGTTAATGGATCCTTATCCTATGCAATTTTGACCTCATAGGAGGGGATTAGAGGTGGTAACCTTCTAGAATGATCTAGAACCAAGGAATATTCCCAGAACCCTATACAAATTTCGCTCAATCTCACCCAATGCAGGTCAAAGTGGGCCTAAGTGCTTTATAAAGCACCCTTGCATGGGCCTGAGTGCTCTATAGAGCACCCTTACATGGACCTACCTGCACTGGTCCTTCAAGGAGTCATTTCAGAATGTCTTCAGGCGATGAAACTGTCTAGGAAGGAGGCATTCAATAGGTTGACTTGTTTAGGGCATATAGCAACTGAAATTAGGGTTTGATGAGCCCTAAAACATTGATATGGATGATGGGAGTGATGTGCCCAAATGGATCTATAACAGTTTCCCCCTAAAGATGAAGTTCAAAATAATAAAGTCAAGTGATATGCTTTACGATGTGATGAGGAAGTTCTGAAGTGGTTGGTGACATGCATTGACTACAATAATAATATCATGACATTTTGACTTTTTCTCATGAATGGATGAGGGGAGGCCTGCCCTTGCTCAGCATATAAACTTTCATTACACGTACATAGATAGTTGTCTACAGATATAGACCTATGATCGGAATGACCATCAATGTAAAGACATTGTAGAGATGATTGGGTACATTTCTTGAAATTGTGTCCCGGATGGATGAAACTAGATCCGAGGTCTTCTATTAAATTAAATTGTTACTCAAGTATGAGTCCAACCATACAAATATGTGATGTGAAGCCGAACATGCGAATACACCATCTAACTACTAGCCAATGATGTAAGTCATTAACAGACGCGAGAGAAATCATCGATAATGATAATGATCCTCAAGGTACTATAGTACATTCTACATGGTGTGAATGGATGTTTTGATGTCGAACACCATAAAAAGTCTTTCGGTCAAAGGCTGGGGATGTCAACCTAATGCCAGAAGCAAGAAATTTGCCACTAATGTATACAGGCCTCAAGGTACTGGAGGGGTTTTTCTCAGTCAACTTCTTGGATAATGTGCTGATGTCGACAAGAAGCAACTCCTCATAGGAGGGCCTTGATGTATCCCACATCAATGACATCAAATGAGTGTAATGATTTTGGAGATTGAATTTGATTGACGACCTAAGGTTCTGCACTTCTAAGCTAAATTCCAACTAGATTCTCTACCCCTCTACCAATTAGATTTGAGTTTTCTTCCTACATTCCCGTTAAAAGAAAAAAATGGACAAAACACACCTATCATTTTTGTGTGCACTATTTATGTGATCGTTTACCTTCTATTCAAAAATAGAAAAAGAAAAAGGGGAGGTTCTTTCTCCTAAATAGAGCATTTCTCTCATGAATTTGCAGGTTGAATAGTCTACCAATTACCCTAGTCTCCTAGTCTTTTTGAGCGCTGGTTGAATGTTCCTTGGGCATGCGTTGGTTAAGGAATAAAAAACGCATGCTCATTAATTTTCCACAAATCCAGTTACGTTGGTTAAGGAATACAAAACGCATGCTCATTAATTTTCCACAAATCCAGTTAGTTCTAGAATTGTGGAATCTAAATGTTCCTTTCCATCAACGCATGTAGAAATATAGCCATTGAATTTTTTCATTCCAATTGCATTTTCTTTTCCTCCTTCCAAGAGTGATGATCGGAGGGTCAATCTTCCTAAATGCTAGACTATGAGCAATGAATCATTGAGGGTCAAATAAATGAACTCTCATGAAGCCCCGAGATTCTCCAAAGGCTTCTAGAGACATCCAAAGCACTTGACGTTCATAGATAGGAATGATCACGGAGTCCTATAATCAGATATAAGGTTGTTAGGCTTCACTGCTTGGTTGTGGAAATAATTAGAAGTATACCTTGGAAACGTTTTATGTGAAATATTGATATCCGGGAAGTTTCTGATATATCGTATAAGAAATTTCTGCATTTTCTCTAGGTTTTCAGGGATCTGAAAGTCTTGAATACTTGCCTAGTTCACTGTTATTCTATTTTGATTCGTTGCAATTCTAATTCTAGTGGTAGACATGAATATGGAGAGCGGCGAGCTGGAGCCCACGTGGAAGTTGGCTATATTATTTTTCAATATGAAATGATATACCCTAGTGATACCAGACTGACTATAGTGCCACTACAACAATTTCCAGGCTTCCAAAAGATACACTTGCATTCTCAAGCCTTTGGTTCTAGAGCTTATGGAATATGCTCAGCGTTGGTAGAGTCTCGAAGGCATTTTTTGACTATGTTTTTATTTAGTGAGGAACTCCATAGCGATCCAGAAAAGGAATGCCGCTACAACATGAGTGAAAATGCTCTACCAACTGATGCTTGAAATTTATTCTAGGTTGGTCCTCTGACTTGAAGTGCTAAACCCGACGTGAAAGATTTTATTTTGATTTTAATGAATCTTTGTTACATGATCTAAGGCTCTAAAACCTTGCTTATTACTGAGAGGGAGGTAGATGAGCAGTGACACAATTGTGGTGTTCCTGTCTTTCGTTACTGAGTGGAAGGTAGATGAGCGATGATTGTGCTTGATGTTCCATTGACAGAGTGAAGTTCTTGTAAATTCTTGGTGCATTGAATATCCTGTGAAGGTCATACATTTAAAATCTTTGTGTATGCTTTAACTCCTTCCATATTGCTTTATTTTATGTTAAATAAAAAAGGGTCGTACTGTTGGTATGTTGCATTTTTTACATGAGAGCATATGTTCATGTGTGAAGGTCGGTTTATATGTGTGATGAGTTTTTTAAAAGGAGTTTGGTAGCAGAGATAACCATATATCAACATTGGGCTTAACTCTCATTTTTTCAATAAAGCTTTGTGCCTCCTCAAGTTTCCCAACATAGCCAAGAAGGTCAACCATGCAACAATAATGCTCCAATGTAGGGGTAATTCCATAATCTTGATTCATGCGATAAAAGTACTGCTAGCCATCATCCACTAGACCAGCATGGAAACATGTAAATAGAACTCTAGTGAAAGTAACATTGTTTGTATTCATTACAGCTAGAAGGTTGTTTTTGCTCAACTTGAATTGTTTGGAAAATCACTAAAATTGATGATATAATAGAATTGTTGAATACCCTCATTCATTCCACTATTCAAGATATGTTAAAAATTAGCAAATTCAGACTTGTTGATATTCAAATATGTCTACAAGATCCACAGGAAATGATCAAGTTTATGCAACTTGAATCTCAATTCCAGTGAGATGAGTTACAACAGCATAAGCATCATGACACCCATGAGTAGCAAAAAAGTGTTCAAATCAACAACATTGAGACAGGCTCCCATCAGTGAAAAGAAATGGCAGATGTAGTACCCATTTCAGGAGCATATGTGCAGAAAGATGCAAAGGTTCAATCTGCACTTGTCAACCCAATGACTTTGGGAAGAGCTTGTCCATAAAAACCACATAACTATTCTTGGATATGACAAGGATGTGTCCTTTCATATTCTATATTACTCAAATCCCATTGAGTTCCATAGTGTTGGGTTTCTTTATTTTGGTTCGCATTCACCTATGCCAAAAGTTGTTAAATGCCAACATTATGACCGAGTTGGCCATATGAAATATCATTGTTTTGAATACAGCATTGTTCTCAGTGTACTCATTCTTCACACAGATTATTCAAAAATAATCCTAATGCAAGAACAAAGATTCATCTTGGATGGATTGCTTCTTGGCAATGGGCTTCAACGACCAAGATGATATTTCACTCATGCAAGAGGATTTTTTCTCTAATATTGAAAAGTCTTGCAGTTGCGATCTCTTCATCTTCTCACCTTGTATTTCACTATTGGGAAGTCAAGGTCATATACAAGCTTCAAATCCACATCAAGTGAGCTTGCGCGACAACTTGCAATACCAAATTCAGAGTTGTAGATAGAGACATAGATTCCCATGAACATGCATTTGGTTTGATGATCAGCTTTAAACCATCTATGTGGGGTTGAGACCTCATTTTGAGGTTGAGCTTCTCCTTGTTCAAAGAATTGGAGACACTTCCTCTAGAATAATACTTTAGCTTAGTTCAAAGAATTTCATTAAGCATTGCAGAGTTGGCCTTCATCCTTAAACTACTACAAGTTGTAGACGTCCCTTTTCGAGGTTGAAAGTCTCCCTCTCAAAATTATTAGGGGCAGTTCCTCTAGCAGAATATTTTAGCTTCTTGGGAGACTTTAAGAGTTTTGTGATTTCTAGTGTTGGTGGTCATCCTTAAACTGCAACCTTATTCCAACATTTGAGAGAGCACATTTTGTATTACAACGCTCTTCTTGGACTCACACATACCTTTGAGATTAATTAAGGGGGGAATGTTGAACACCTAATCCTCTAAGGATTGGTGTGGAAGATGAATAGTCAAATGGAGTCCAAGAGACCACTTGGAATATGAAACCAAGGGTCACTCTCCAATGTATTATAAATATGTATCATTGTGAATAATAATGGGTTCAAGGATTATCTTTCATATCTTCTTTCTGCCATGGTTATTGCTCATAACAACAAGGAATATAGAAATTTAGTATCTCATAAATGGAAGATTTTCATTGAGATGAAGAATTTCCAATCAAAGAATTCCATGATAACTTGATAAACATTGACAAAGTTACTCAAAAAATGAGAAAGTTACTCAAAATTAGACCAAATGCAGGTAAGGTGTCATATCTAAAGTTGAATTGAAGCTAGAAATAACTATATGGAAAATAATAGAGGTTATTTCTTCAAAAATGAATAGTAAATGATAAAGAAATTGGATGAATAGAAGAGGAAGGAAGAGTTAAATCATGAATATGTATGGGGTGCTATTTGAATCATAGGCCTTAATAATTTAGAGTGACAAAGGAGATAATGAAGTACCTATTGAATTCAACATCTTCTAGTGTACAACAAGCAATATAGAAATTTAGTATCTCATGAATATAAGAATTTTAATTGAGATGAATAATTTGCAATTAAAGAATTCTAGGAAAAGTTAGTAAACATTGAGAAGGTTACTCAAAATTAGACCAAGAAAAGGTAAGGTGTCATATCTCAAGTTGAATTGAAGCTAGAAATAACTATATGGGAAATAATAAAGGTTCTTTCTTCGAAAATGAATAGTAAGTGATAAAGAAATTGGATGAGTAGAAGAGGAACCCGTCTAACCTCTCAAAATGTGTAGAGTTGTATAGGCAAATGGTGGTTATAAAAGCAACATTTTTTCTCAAAATTATGCTAATACAAGGAAGAACAAAAGCACAAAATGAATACTTAGTAAAACAAATGATGAAATAGTGTCTCTCTATAAAAAAAAATTAATAGAAAGTGTGAGGCAATTTGAAAAACTCTTAAAATAACTTTGAGCTATTAATATAGTTAAAATTGTAGCCTTCCCCTTCCCCACATGTCCCCAGGTATATGTCACCTAGTGGAGAAAGTGCTTAAGAATCATCAAATAGTAGGACATTTCATTTAGACAACAAATAGGAATCATCAATTCATCATCATTTAATTGTTTTATTAACTTTTATGAACTAATGAAATGAATCATGCTAAAAGCAAATAAAATATCCTACAAAATGATGATATTTTGAAAAGATTTATGGTTGTCTTTCTAATTTTCATCCACAAAAATAATTTTCAATAATCTTCCAACTAATTTTTAAAAACAATAACTATTCATTTTAATAATAAAAATAAATATAAATCTAATAATTTTTAATTAAATATAAACTAAACTTTAAATTTCATTTAATTGATTATTAACAACATTAAGAAAAATCTAAACAAAAAATATTAATATAAATATCAAATCTAATATAATCCAATCTAGCCACCATTTTAACTATAAATAATAAAATAATTTTTAAGACCATAAATATTTTTATATATAAAAAAATTTAATATAATAAACCTTTAAACTAATTTACTTTAAAATTATAAACAATTAAATCACATTTTTCTATAAATAAGTATCATCGTCTTACAAAAATACGTATCATCCTCTTACAGTCAAAGATAAGTTTAACCTGCTAATAAATAATTAAATTATATAATAAAATAATTTTATTAATTTAATATATTCAATATTTTAAATTAACAATTATATTTTATATTATAAATTATTAATTAAACAATGTATAGTAGGAAAAAAAAATCATTATATCAACATTATTATTATTTTATATTATAGAATTTTTATATTAAGGATAGCAATGATTTTTTTGTTAAATTTAATTAGTTCTTTTGTTTGGTCAAATTCCTTATTTGATTTTCTAATCCAAAGAAATGAACCAAAGAACGAATAAAAAGTGATATTCTCTTAGGACTCTATGAACTAAAACTATTACTCCATGAACTAAACTATAACCTATAGCAAATTGTTGCCAAACATTAACCTTAGTAGCTGAATGTATGAAGCCCAAAATTAAGAAGCTCAAAAAGAGATCAGAAAACATTAGTTATCCAATAAGAGATGGGTCTCTTGGATCCCTAGATGGGTCTATTGGGTCTGTTGGATCTCCTCCATTACCTTTAAGGAAAGAAGGAAAACAACCTATCATTGATGAAGAAGAACTACTTTAAAAGTTGTATTCAAAATCTTTTTAAAGAAAGAAAGAATAGTTAAATCATGAATAGGTATAGGGGTTATTTGGATCATAGGATTTAACAATTTAGAGAGATAAAAGAGAGAATGAAATACTTACTAAATTCAACTTTTTCTGATACAGCAAGGAATATATAAATTTAGTATCTCATAAGTGGAAGCATTTTGATTGAGATGAAGAATTTGCAATTAAATAATTCTATGATAACTTAGTAAATATTGAAAGAGTTACTCAAAGTTTGACCAACTAAAAGTAAGGTGTCATATATGAAGTTGAATTAAAAATAATGTAGGTTCTTTCTTAGAAAAGAAATAATAGGAGATAAAAAAATTGGAGGAATAGAAAAGGAATCTCTCAAAATGTATAGAGGTGTATAGGTAAATGGGGATATATACAAGCAATAGTTTATGCTAATATGAGGAGGACCATAATATGAAATCTTAGTAAAACAAATAATGAAATAATGTCTATCTATAAAGAACTAATAGAAAGTGTGAGACAATTTGAAAATTTCTGAAAATAATTTTGAGCTTTTAATATAGTTAAAATTGTAGGCTCCCTCACCTCATCTAAACGCTTCATTAATAACATTGCTAGTGGAGAAAGTTAGCTATTTTTATAGGACATTGCATCTAGAAAATAAAGAGTCTGAACTCCTTCATTAATGACATTGCTAGCAAAGAAAGTGAGCTAGTTATGAGACATTGTATCTAGAAAACAAAGATGGATGGCCAATTGATCACCATTTAATTGTTTTATTAATTTTTATGAAAAAATGAAATAAATCATGCTAAAAGCAAATAAAAAATCTTTTGAAATGATGATATTTTGAAAACATTTATAATTGTTTTTCTAATTGTCATTCACAAAAATAATTTTCAATAATATTCCAACTAATTTTAAAAACTTTAATTATTCATTTCATAATAAAATCAATTACTAAATCTAATAAAATTAATAAACTAAAAACATTTTGCCCACCAGACTTTGGATTATTGACGGTGAATAGGTGTTGTTAAGGCACTCGTCACCCTTTCAAATCCCCCATGGTGCCCTGTTTTCAAATCCCCATAGGTACTTAAGTTTGTCTTAACTTAGAAAAAATAAATAAATAAACTAAAAACATTTTAAAAAATAATAATTTCTAAAACATAAATATTAACATAAAATTGAATATAATCCATTCTAACCACTACTCTAACTAAAATTATATTAAATAGTTTTTGAAACATAAATATTTAACTTTAATATAATCAATCCTAACAACTGATTTACTTTAATGAGGGAAAAAAATAACTCACTCATAATTAAAATTATAATAATAAATAATTTTATTAATTAATATATTTAATATATTTAACCTTTTAAAATTATTTTTATATTATAAATTTGTTAAATAAAAATGTATACTATAAGTTTTAATAATATTTTTAATGAAAAATATAATCATCAAATGAATATTATTATTATTTCATATTGTAGAATTCTTATATAAACAGTAACAGTGAATTTTGTTAAATCGAAATTGATATTACCGATTTGTTTTGGGACTTGTTTCTTCGATTTGTTGGATTCTGATTTGTTAGGTTTTGGCATCCTAACATTTAAAAAGATAGCCATTCTCTCATCTCCGCCGGATTCCATGAACCAAAACTACAGCCTGCACCAAACTGATACCAAACAGTAACCCTAGCTGTGGAAGGTATGAAGCCCAAGATTAATCAGTCTGCTAAAAACGGGAACGCGGGAAAGTAAGGCCCATATGCCATTCTGATGAGAATATAATCCTAGTCGTAGAAACGAGCTACTAATAAGCCCTCCCTCCAAAGAAAAATATGGGCATTTGCCACAGTTTCGCTGGCCCGACATTGGAGACCACCGTACAGGGTGTTTTGGGAATAGTGAGGACATCGAAGGGTTTTTAGTGAGACATTGGAGACCACCGTACAGGGTGTTTTGGGAATAGTGAGGACATCGAAGGGTTTTAGTGAGGAATAGTGAGGAGAGAGAAGTTGCAGAAGATCCGTAAGGAATTGCGATCTCATTCCAGTCCTAGTTCAAAGGAAGCCAGCGAGGAGGATATTGATGGGTTGCTGTCATCGCCAAGCTATCAGCCTTCTCCTTCCTGCTGCGAGCTGACTACCAACTTGTGGGGCGTTTCCATTTTTCATGATGATTTCGAAAGCAGTGGATCCTGGGGAGAAGATGGTTCAAGTAAGATTTACATGCAATTTTAGTAGATTCAAATTCTTCGGGTTTTCTGTGTCGGGTTGACAGGTTGTTTCACTGCTATGTTTCCAGATTGTTTTTAAAATATAACAATAGAGTTTTTGGCATTCTAAATTGTGGATTTGAATTACAGTTTTTGGCATTCTAAAGGTAAATAGAGTAAAAGACAATTTATGGGTAGAATGTTTTTCTGGACATGTTAAATTGTGAATTTGAATTTTATAATTAAATGGAAAAAGTTAAAGTCCAGGTTAAATTATATGGATAAATATGGTAAAAGAGAATTTATGGTACGAAGATTTACATGTAAGTTTAGTAGATTCAGATTATTAGGTTTTTTTTGGGGAGGGGGTGTTGACACTTTGTTTGACTGCTATGTTTCCAGATTGTTTTTAAAATAAATATTTAATTGCTATGTTTCCAGATTGTTTTTAAAATAAATATTTAACTGCTATGTTTCCAGATTGTTTTTAAAATAAATATTTAACCGTAGAGTTTTTGGCATTTTAAATTGTGGATTTGAATTACACAGATAAATATAGTAAAAGAGAATTTATGGCTAGAATGTTTCTTAGAGATGTTAAATTGTGAATTTGAATTTTATAATTAAATGGAAAAAGTTAAAGTTTAAATTACATGGATAAATATGGTAAAAGATAATTTATGGGTAGAATGTTTTTAGAGAGTCAACCCTATTTCTTCTCTAACTTTGGGTTTTAAATCTCATTTCCAGGTAGATTAAGAGAGTCAAATCTATCACTTTGTTAACTTTGAGCATGAAATCTCATATTTATACTATTTGACCTAATTTATGTTGTTTAATTTAAGTCTGGGTGCTAAAAAATTACTTTCATTATCACCATAATATGTATGAGTTTTATGAGGAACTTCATCATTTAAATTTTCTTCACAATATTTTAGTCTACATAGGTGTTTCATTATGTTTAATGACCATTGGTGTCTTCATTTATTTACTACACAGCAAATGTCATTATTTAATAATATTATGTTTTATGGAATTTGAACAAAAGCTACATCATAATATTATGTTTTATGGAATTTGAACAAAAGCTACATCATTTTGAATTGAATTGTTTTGTGTAGTGCACCAGCATTGGTGTGTTTGTTGAAAAATCCCTTCCATGCACAATTATAAATTAGAATTGTTTAAGTCATTTTCTTTTTATTTAAGATTAACCAGGTGCACCATTTTGTGCTAGATAATGTGCAATAAGATCTCAAGCAAGTATATATTTATTAAGTACCTTGTGGAATTTTTTTTAGAAGTATTATTATGTTTTACAAAATGAAAACATAAAATGCCGGTATTTAAATTGTTTGTACTCTGTGTGTGTTTTAGAGCATGGTTTCCCACTTTTTGAATTGATTTGTGAAATTTATATAATATATATATATATATATAGCATGAGTGCATTTCTCAGAAAATCTCACAAGTGTGCATTAATGCTTTGAGGCAAATTGTGGATATAAAATTTGCTAATCCTTATCTCACTTGCCTCCACTAAAATCCTTGCTAATAGAAGAATAGTGAGAAGCACTTTTGCCAAAACATCTACTAAATCATGTTTTAGTCCTAGTGCTAAGGAGTGGATCACTTTAATTTTAGAAATGGTAGGGAGAGGGATTCAATAGAGAAATAACACTAGTATTAGGTTAATGATATCATTTGCTTAAAGAAAGAGTATTTATGTTTTGATCCATTGAAAGAAGTCCTTGATGTGGTTCCCATTTGTGTTGGACATATTTACCTAACTTATGAAGTGTGGAAAGAGAACTATTTGAAGGTTATAAGAAATTATATTGGTCAAATAATCCATATAGATGAACAAGCTCCCTAAACAAGAAAACAACCATGATCCCAAGGTGATGTGGGATTGAATATATGTAATAGCACTCTAATATTATGGATAAAGAAATTTGGTGATGGATTTATTGACAACTTATAAACTATGTTGAAACTTATTTCATGTATACCATATGTAATAATATTAACACTTATGAAATAAATTATCTCAAAAAATAGGATCTTCCCTTGTGAGAACATTGGTCTTGACCAAAAAATAAAGAGGGTCTTTAGCTATAAGAGAGATAAATAGTTACCTCTAAGGTATCATGACAAATAATCATTTATTGTAAGGATTTTTGAGAGAAAAAAGGTAAAAATAAAATGCATGTTAAAGAAACACAATTTTGTAGACTAACTTAAGTGATTCAAGTTAGAATATTGAAGATCATAATCTAGTTTGTGAATCATAGAAAATGAATTAAAATCCTAAAATGTTAATACTCTAGGTCACAAGGTAGTTTGGTATAGAAACACAGAATCATTTTATTGTCAATATTTTTTAGAGAAAAAAAAAAGGTAAAAATAAAAGGCATTTTAAAGAAACACAATTTTGTAGACTAACCTCAGTGATTCAAGTTAGAATATTGAAGATCATAATCTAGTTTATGAAACATGGAAAATTAATTATGTGGGGTCTAAAAAGGAAAGGGGAGAGAAACAAATCACTCCAATATTAAAATCCTAAAATGTCAATACTCTAGTACACAAGGTAGTTTGGTTTCTAAAGCAAGTATACAAACATTTTCCAATCAAAATTTGGACTACTAATATGTTCTAGATGTAAAGGAAACATTTGATCTTAGGTTTGTAAATGGAATTAATTATCCAAATCAAGCCATGAATGAAGAGGGTCTATGTAAGTGACATTGTTAATTCACCTTCCTTTCTACTAAGTGTAGAAGTTCTACCTTGAGTTTACCACAACATTTGTCATATAATGAGATATAGGAATGAAGGCATAAGTCAATTGTGAGGACCCTTAGAGTAGCCACAATATTTATAAAATATTTGTAAAAGGTATGAAATAATTATCCTCTCCTTGAATAATCATGCTTTTATATCTCCCCACAATAAAAGATCCATAAGGTGAGTACAAGATGAATATAAACCATATATCATCACATTTAAGGAAGCAATGATAGGTATAGAGGATTCTAGAAGGAACATAAGCCAAATGTTTGTTGGATGGAATTTACAAATTTAGATTATGTAGAGAGATTAGTGAAATTGGTAATGGTATGGTAGAACACAACTTCCTTATTAAAATTGCTATCTAGGCAAATTAATAGTCCAAACAACTTATAATGTTTTTAAATTTTTATGGTTCCATGTTTGAAGATAAGTATAGTGGAAAGCTAACCTACAAGGAAATATGTTTGAGAGGAATTAATTAATATGTGGGGAGACCTTAATTGTGTTTAAAAGGAATTAATTAATATGTGGGGAGACCTTAATTTTGAATAAGGAGAAAATTAATATAGGGAGGATAAGGATAGAGGTAATTCATTGGTATAATTTTTTAATCAATAAAGACAAAATGGATGATTTATATAGAGACTAGGGATAGTTTTTACTTAGAGAAATATTAGAAAATGAGATGAAGGGTTAAAAAAAGGATGAATAGATTATTGATTTATAAAATCCTCTTGGAAATAGAAGGAAGATGCAAACTATGGATACATACATCAGCTTTTTTGGATTGTAAACTTGTAATGGTTCAGTCCAACAAAAGAGAGAAAAAATGTTGTACCTAATACAATATCAATTCTTTCTATCTTACCAATGAAGAACCTAGGGATCTAGTGTTAGACACTTAATCTTTAATCTTTGGAATTGAGTAGATAATTAGAGAATATGGAGTAAATAATTAAGAAATACAAATATGAAAAACTAGAATAGGAATTAATTTTGAAAAATAAAACCCAATGGTTACTCTGATATATTATATTAATTTATTTTCATTAATACAATACCAGAGTTATTTCCTTAGCTTAATATGGTATAGCCATCTCATTTGGATAGTTATTTCCTTATCTTAACCCAATTTCAGCATTTCTAGTTTTCTCTTTATTACTCCTTGACTCTCACTCTGCCCGTTCCCCTTTATATGTCCGCGGCTTGTCACCCTGCCGGTTCCCTATAATATAACTGTATTGGTTCTGGCCATCCCTCACCACATTGCCCATCGAAAGAACCCTATAATCTAACTTTATTGGTTCCCGGTCATCCTCGCCCCATTGCCCATTGAAACAATCGAACTGTTGCAGCCTTCATTCTGTATATAGAACTCCGTATTTTGTGGGTCTGTGTAACCCATTTGAGGGCCCATCGATTGAGGTATGGTGGTTGTGTATGGTTTTGATGTCAATCTTCATGTTGGTAGTGTGTGAAGACATAAACAATGCGTGCATATCTTCATGGCGCTAGGACTCGATTGTAGCAGGTCTTGTGCTCCTTATTTGAACGTGACCACGATGCCCACTGCCACAGGACTCCTAGTGTCTCCCGTTATCTGAAAACTCTTCCTGCTACCAGGGCTTGGGTTTCGATCTGAGCAAGGACAAGTGGAATGGGTCGATCACTGGACTCGTACTTTACCTCATGGCAAACGAAGGGTTGTTATTGGTTTGGCACGGGAGTTCTAGGGATCTAAGGCCACTGAGTACAGAACCGTGCCTATCTCATATTGTCTTCCTCTATGACTCTCTACAGACGCCTTCCGGAATCTCTTGTTATGACCTTGTTTCGATCAAGGGGTTTACCCTCGTCGAGCTCTGAATGTTCGACTGTATAATTTCGTTCTTTGTGTGGAAGAACTGTTTCTCCCCGTGGAAGACTATTGGTTCTTGAGTTCTTATATTTTTAAACGCATTCGCTTAGCATTTTCCTTATTATAATCCCTTTTTTATGGGCTAATTTTTATTGAATTCGGTTGTACACTTGGTTTTTAATGCCTTTCCCTAAAACCTATCGAGTTATATATATAGAGAGAGATTTTAGCCTTGGATATATTTTTACACAGAGATTTTATCCTTGGATATTTGTTCGTTAGTATTGAAATCATTTATACAAAATTTTGAATCGAAGATTGATATTTTTTTTTTCTAAAATATTTATTAGTTTTTTTTCAAGGTTGACACATCAACTTAACCAAAAATTTAGAGATAGGAAGAAACACTTAGTGTAAGGAAAAACTACCACTAAAGGTGCATTATCTTATCTCCATTATAGATGTGTTCTGAATGGACAAAGAATATTACCTAAAATGGTGAAGGAATATCATGCACATCCTCATTTTTAAGGACTTATGAAAAAATATTATGAAGGAGAAGATGAAAATTCACCCACTAAGCCCACATTAGAAAAGGAACTAGTTATTTGGGATAAAAAAGAAAACAATTTTATGCTCTAATTGTTGCTTCTCTGTGAGTCACCATATAGTTTCAATTACAAGTTCTTAAGGTGCATCCAAGAAGTTGAAAGATCTATATGACTCACCCTTAGAATTGGAGGTTGTTCAATGATGGTCTAACTCTTCAACCTTGAGTTGAAAGATGATGACCGGTGGCTCTAGCCTCTAAAATTAGAGCCATCATGTATGATGTAGATGGAACTAGAGTTAAGATGGACATTCCTCTCTCACATCCTTTGTCAAGGCCCTCTATGAAGTATCTATTGTTTGTACAACTTTCCATGTCACAATATCCAAAACTTTGTTCCTTGTAAGAATAACATCAATCCTAGTTTGCCAAACTCTGAATTTTGAGGCTTCTCACTTGCTCTATGATTTCATAGAAGAAGCCATGGATGTAGATCAACAAGAAGAACTCAACCAAATATCTGAAAGTAGGGTTTCTTCAATAGTGATCTCAATGTTCTTTTCATCACCAAACCTCTAAAAGTTTGTGTTAGAAATTAAATAACATGAAAATATTGTAACACAAAAAAAACATAAAACAATAGAGACACATATATATGTGGTTAGCCCAATTTGGGCTAAGTCCATAGAGAAACAACTAATCCTTCATTTATATTATCTGGCAAACTGAAAGGATACAACCTACAACACATTAGTTGTAACTTCCTCTTCACTCTCACATAGTCTCCTCTCTTTTTTACACAGAATAATACATAGCAATAATAACATTACCTCATATAAATTGAGTGTTTCCTTCTAGGTCAAAAAACCCAAAATTAACATAACTTATACCTTCAGATCTTTCCCATAATGAATGGTCTAGATTGACTAAGAAATTGCAATATTTTATAAGTTAATTTTCTCCAAAATTTTGCTTTCAAGGGGGCTTCCCCAAACCCCTACAAAGGGGGGCTCAAAATCATGTTACCACCCCGTGCAGCACTAGTGGGGGAATCCTCCCCACACCCCCCACTAGGGACTGGTATCCAAAAACCATTAAAACATTACTTCTAAATTAAGAAGATAACCACACTCTGCACCCAAAGCCATGTCAATTTTTCAAGTGCAATAGGTACTAGCACAATATTCTGAAAATTGATAATTACTTCTTATGGTGTTGATCTTCTTTTAATTTTTCAATATATCATTAAGAAATTATACTTTAAATACTCAACCATACAATAATAGTAGAACACTAGAGATCACAATGCACAAATAAAGCACAATATTTACCCTGGGAAAACCCACTAAGCTGAAAAACCCAACAACCTTTTCAATAGAGAAATTATTTTGTTCAACAAGAGACACACCTATACCTTCTAGTCATCAACTAGGTCAAATTATTTTCAAAAACTATATAGTCAACCCTAGTCAAAATCTCCACTTCAAGCCTCCCAATCTGATGGAGCACTGCACCTTATTGATCTACCCTAAAATTTTGACCCTCCTGTAACTGCCAGAGTCTCGGAATTTTGGCCCCTTTCAATTGCCATAAATTTCAGCCCCTACAACAGAGAATGCCTAGAAAAGTGTGAACTATGGAGAGAAAGAGTTCTTCCACGTGTGAGACATAAGAGAGAGAGAAAGAGGTGAATTTTGTCCTTCTTTTCATCATCCTTGTCCTTCTTTCCTTATCTTGCTTGAGAGAGTGTGAATTGGTGCCTTTCGAGCTATCTTTATATAGTGAACTAGGTGGGTCAAATAGGAGTGACTTTTCCAGGGCTGACTTAACTTGGAGGGAGGTCTACTTGACAAATTAGGAGCCAAAAAATTAAAAATTAAAAATTAAAATTTTCTTCTTTTAAAAGTCTAAAATGGAATCAACTCAAAATATATTTTTCTTTTGACTTTAGCATTTAAAATATGCTTTACAATAATCAACATAAATACATCAAGGTCCAAATATACATTATGAAGACTCGCCATAGTTATGAAATTCAACATAAAGGAGGGTCATGAAAGCTACAAGCAAGAAATTAAAATAGTTAAATTATGTCTTCCCATTATGAACTAATATGGGTATGACAAACTTTGAATATTATATGAAAAATATGCATATGTTAATACATCTTAAGTTGTATCCCTCTTCTCATATCTTCTAATGTTTGACAATGATGAACAAAAATAATAATATAAGGGAGGAAACTCTTACAAAGTAACTCAATATTTGTAGAAAACTCCTTTCAATGGATAATTATTCCAATATGTCCCTAGTTGAAGATGATTGAAAGCTAGGAGGATTTTTGCTATGAATTTCTCAATGTTTCCCTAATTAGGATTTGGGGCCTTAATGTGTAGTATCTCTGTGATAATGTTGTGCTATGTACTTATACTTCATGAGTGTTATCTCTATGTGTGTGTGTGAATTTCTCAACTATCCAAATTTTGTATACTTGCAATTCAAATTTTATCTCATGTTATCTTCTCAATTGGGTAGATTCTAACACTTGTTCATATTAATTTCATATGAAATATAACCAAATTGATTAAGTGATTTAACATGTATCCTAAGATAGAGGATTGGGTTGAAGGAAAGAGTCATGGAGTCTAGTTGGGAGCAATGGAAACAGAGGCCTACAAGGATCAAACCCTAGCTTTTTCAAGCCTTGGTTTTACCTCTTGAGCGAGTTGTTCTACTAATTTCTATAGGAGTTAAGTTCAATGTGCTTACCTGAGATGTGAGTCTTGGTCTTTATGCATATTATAGGCCTAGGAGTTATCTACTAAGTGTCATTTTCTGTGTTCGAGTTCTCACATCAGTAGAAAGTTTTTACTATAAAGACTTACCTAGAGTTGTTGTTGTCAAATTGTGTCTGTTGGGTTTTATGTCGATTTGTCTTGAGTCAAGGTTTTCATTGGGCCATACATTATCAGTTTTTTGTGAGACTCGAGGGGAAGGTTCTTTTATAATAAATTGTGTTGAGCTGGTAATTTTAGTGGTTTCCCATGGAGGATTCAAAGAAAGTGGACTACGACATGGATACCCCATATAAGGGTTTTGGTTTTGTGAGCCCCACTGGCTTAGTGAATCTCGGGGAGGGTAGCTACAAGGCAGAGGGTGGTACTAAGTAGCGTTTTCTATATTTCTCAAGTATGGCGTGGCCAGAATACCATTTTATAGTTAGAGTTCCATTTTTCTTGATGTGTTCTCCATAAATTATGTCGGGTTGTTCTCTAGAAAACTACTCTACAGGGTTGTTTTCCTCAGGCAGTTTAGTGGGTGGTCTCTCTTCCCTAATACTATAGTCTATGGGATTTGGGTCCTCGGTCCTTCCTGACACATTTTTGGCTAGTTTACTAACTTTAAGGCCTCATATCCCATATTATAACGGGGGTTTCACATCTCTTCTTGCTTACTCGTCAGGTGGGGGTTTTCTAGGGGTTTTCTTGGGGTTTTTTAGGATTTCTCAATTGCTCATGAAAACTTGGTTCATCCAAAAAAAACATGTGCCATTATTTCCTCTAGGTCAGGTGATGAAGCCATGAATGAATAACTCAAGACCGAATCATGTCTGGAAAGGGTAGCTCAGGAGGCAGTTGATCCTCCTTTACAAAATATTGGACAATGGAGGGTTATAAATGAATGGAGGAAAAAGGGCAGGTTTCCGAAGCATGCATCAACAATAGCTTCATACAATTTATGTTTGGGCATGGATATTGAAATTTCCAAAGAGGCAGAGCTCGGGGATAAATCTATGTTTGATCAAGCTCTAGGGCATAAATTCAGCAAGGAATCCATTGTCTCCTCATGAGATCATATCCTTAGCCCTAATATCTTGGAGAGACCAAACATTTTTATGTTGGAAAAGGTATGGTTCCAATTGTTTTTCAAAACACATGAGGTTGCAGTACAGGTCGCTAGTGTTATGTGTTCTACTGACTCCACTCCAATTACCTTCAAATTTTGGGCTTTGACCTTTGATGTCAATCAGGAAAGAAGTGATGTGCTTCTAGTTTTGGTTCTGATGCCGAGTCTACTAACTTACATGTGGAACCCTAAAATTTTCACAAATTTGGGTAATAACATGAGCAATTTCATCGAAGTTGATTACTCTTTTGAAGAAACTAGGGATTTGACTTTAGTATGCATTATAGTTAGTCTAGATCTACGAAAATGATTGCATGAGGTTATTGAAATTGGGATGGTAGGGGAGTGACTTCAAATGGTGGATTACAAAGTTTTTCTTATCCAATATTGTAACCTTCCTTTTCATCATGCTAGAGGTTGAGCATCGACTACAAAAAATAGTGGGTGGAGGATAGAGGAACCATGGATGTGGATAGTGTATTAGAGGAAGGCTAAGAGGATGCTCCATTACTGTTTTTGGTATCATTGGCCCTGAGTGAGATGTAAATTGGCCCCATAATGTCGAATTACACTCGTTTAGTGTCGGTTGCAGCCTCTTCTTCCTATTTCACAATGTCTCCTCCTCCTTTCTTGAGTACTCCTCACACGTACCCCCTATTTCATTTCTTGTATCTTCTTTAACTGTATTTGGGTTGGTTGATGTACATGCCTCTATTGTGATTGGGTCGAATGGGTCTCTAAAGTTGGTCTCAGCTTTTCCCACTACTAATTGTCTCTGCCCTATTCCCCTTCCAAGTTCAGGTTTCTCTTCTCCTAGGACTTCTATTTCCTAGGATTTTTGTGGATTTTTTGAGGGGGAATATATCCTACATAAACTCAAATCCAAAATAATTTTCTCCATGTCAGAGGGATTATCAAGAGGTCTTGGACTTTTCCCTGTCTTGGGTGTTAAGTCCAAGGGGTGGGGACGAAAATAAAATGTATCTAAAGCCAAAGATAAGGCTTGCGAGGAGATGGTTGTGGACCATCACTCTTCCATTAATCGGGCGCTTAGAGCATTTTTTCACCTTCAAAGAGTTCCCTAATGAAATTTCTCTCCTTCAATTGTAGGGGCTTAGCAAGTGACCCAAAAAGAACTTGCACTGAGACAATTGTTCCATATCGAACAACCTGATGTAATTGTTTTTCAAGGAATGCTTGGTGAAGGGGTTGTTATTAAAATTTTCCTAGAATCTATTCTTCCTTCCTGGTACTTTATAGCAGATGATGTGAGAGGGAAATCTCGTGGTCTGGAAATAGGGTGGTACACAAGGAAGTTTAACATGGAAAAATTTTGGAGCTTCTCAAATGGTATGGGTGTGGAAGGCCTATTGAAGGATTTGAATGTTATAATTTCCTTCGTAAATATATATGGGACACATGTAGATGGGGTATATTATTGGAATGAGGTGTTTAATAAATCCTTATTAAAGAGGGATAATCTTATTATGGTGGGGATTTAAAATTATCTATTGGGGAGTTGGAATCTTGGGGCACTAGGGCCCAGGCTAACCCCCTATCTGTTTTTTTTACAAACCATTTATCAACTAGAAATATCCTTGACTTGGATTTGTGCAATGTAATGCCAACCTGGAGGAATATGCAGTTGGGTGATGATTTTATTGCAAAGTGCATTAACATAATTTTGATTTCCTAAAGTTTATTTTAGTGTTTCTATTTATTTTGTCAATGAATGGGTTATGGGGGGATCTCTGAACATTTCCTGATACTCTTTAAAATTATGCATGGACTTCAAAGTCGTATATTTCTTTCAAATTGAACTCCAATTAGGGTCTTGATTCGATTTTTTATAATCTATTTAAATCAAATTAGCACCCTTTCTCTGAAGGATCAAGCAGATCTACAGCAATGCATTTCCTTCAAAGTTTAAAGACATAAAAATTTTGACAAAGGAATGGGTTGCCAAACATCGGTAGGAGGAGGATTTGAGTCTCAAATCGATCAAACTTCATATCAAGAAACAATCCTATGAAATTCGTGATGAAGTTACTTCCCATGTTTCCAAGGCTAAATTTTTCCATCTCTGCTCCAAACGAAAGGCACTTTTAGCTTCCAAGGAGGCCACATGGAGATTAAAAGGTTGGGCCATCTAGCTGGAATGTGGTGATGAGAACACAAAATTTTTTCATTCTTATGCTAAAGGGAGGAAGATCCCAAACACTATATGGAGTATGCAAGGACTAGGGGGTACCTATATCTTCATTTGAAGGAATATCACAACTAGGCATGAACCATTTTCAAACAATATATATTGAACCTACTGGCACTAACATCTAAGAGGCGATTAGGGTTGCTCAATACTTCCCAAATTTTGTTGAGAAAAAACATAATATGGATTTGATGGTAGAGGTTTTAGAGGGTGAACTAAAGGAAGTCTTATCCAACTTTCAAAATGACAAAAGTCCTAGTCACGATGGTTGGAAATGAAATTTTCCACAATGTACTTCAAACTAGTGGGACTTGATCCCCTTTGAGTGTTCAATGAAGCTAGGGAGGGAGGCTTTATTTATCTAAATTTCAATTCAAATTTCATTGCCTTAATTCCTAAAGTGGAAAATTTGGTTATTTTTAAGGACTTTCATCCAATTTCTCCTTGCAACTAGTTGTATAAAGTCATTGCAAAAGTGATTGTTCGGAGACTAAAGCCAATCCTCTCTAGATGTATTTCACATGAACAATATGGGTTTATTAAGGGAAGGAAAATCCATGAAGCCATTGGGATAGATCAAGAATGTCTACATAGTCTTAAAACTTTGAAATCAAAAGGGGTGGTCATAAAACTAGATCTCTTGAAATCATATGGTCATCATGTGTGTTTTAAATTTCTATGGACTGGGACTACAGATGACTTTGTGCTCCCATGGCTCAAGTGGAAACACATTGTGGTTCCCAAATTATTGGGTGGATGGGGCTTAACAATATTTTCCCTTTTGCAAATTATTTCGCTGCAATTTTTTTTTTGGCGACTTATCGACTCTTAAAGTCTTTGGACAAAGTTAACCACACAAAATAATTTAACTTTGTATTTTGTTGAGGAGTGGATTGATATTCCTCACCATTACAAATCCAACATTTCAATGGTTTGGAGAGTTGTTTTAAACTAATTTTATGTGATCTTTAGGGGTTTAGCTTAGAAAATTGGATAAGGCTACAAATCTTGGTTGGGTATGGATCCATGGTTGTGTCGGGATAACAAACAAATGCTCTCTAACCCTAATTGTTTAGTTCCACGAGTGCAATTTCACTAGACTAGCCCATATTGATGACCCGACTCATACCACCATTTGGTGTGAGGGGTGGAAATCAACCTCTAGCCTTGGCATTCTCGTAGTCTTCCACTCATAATGGGGTTTGTTTCTAAATGTTCTAAATTCAGCCTATATTCAACTTTCAAAGGAAGAAGATACTTTCATTTGGATGGGCAATACAAATGAAGAATACACTCCTAGGGAAAGCTACATTTATTAAAATATAATTTCACGGGCAATGTAACCTACCTCGTGGTGGAGGGTGCTCTAGCTGACCAAATGTCCATCAAAATCAAAAATTCTATTTTGGTGTATTCTCATGGTTAAATTTTCCACTTGGGACATTATGAAAATGTGCCATAATATTACCCTGCATTGGTGTAGTTTGTGTAAGCATGCTAAAGAGTCTACTCTTCACCTTTTTGCTCATTTCTGATTTACAAGACAGGTCTCGTCAACCTGCAACAGAGTTTTGGGGGCGATTTGTAGATGGGAGGGTGCATCTTTCATGGATACTTGGTAAGGACGCGTCGAGAATAGTAAGATCTATCCGTTTAAATATCTACCCCTAATTATTGCATGGGGCATTTGGTTGGCCTACAATCAGCCTATTTTCAGGGACACTTCTTCTTCCCCAGCCCAAATTGTTGTCGACTATTTGTCTATCATGAATCATTACATGCAGTATCATCTCCAGGCTAAATTTCAGGAGGTTCTAGCGGAAAATCCAGAGTTAAACTTTCCTTGGGGTCACTTTGATGGGGCCTCATAGGAGGATGCAACTTTGTGTGGTGGGGGATTCATTCTTCATTTAATCAAAGATATGTTTGTTCATATCAGTATGGGATTTAGCCAAGGCACAAATAACTGGGATGAACTACTGGCATGCAAATCCATAATTTCCTTTTCTTTGGAAAAAAATTGTGATCGACTTCAGATTTTTGGGGACTCTCTCCTAATGATCAACTAGGTTAATGCTTCACAATTTTGTTACTTTGTTTTTCTTTCACTTATACTTGATGATATTTTTTGTTCAAAATCTTTGCATTTTTCCATGCCAATTAATCATGTCTATAGGGAACAAAACGGTATTGCTCACAGGATTTCTAAAGAAGGCTTGCTCCTAGATCAAGGGGCTTTGGAAAGTGACAAGATTTGGTGGACAGGCTCCTTGGCAATATTATCACCATCCTTTTTTACATGAACCTATTCTTGAGGATCCTGGCTATTTCATTCAGTCAATTTTATGTTATATATATTTTATTATCTGCACTTCTTATACTTATTGATTAGTTTCTATTATGTAGTAGAACATATATCCAAGTGCTTAATGCACAACTTTAGGATACCCATACTTGTGTATTGGGTACTATTCCTTTTCTTTTTGGACCATTGGGTTTTGCTGTTAATTTTCCTTTTTTCCCCCTTGTGGGATCATGGATGTTTACTTTTGGATGCACGGGAATGTGCATATACTATGTTTTTATTTTGGCCACATTAGGAACATGGTTTCTTCCGTAATGCATGATGGAGTGCATATGCAAAATGTATTTTTGGACATTTTTGGAAATGAATGAAAATATAGCCTTTTTTTTCGAGGATCAAAAAAGATAGAGGAGAATAAATATTTGTGTTATGTTTTATTATACTCAAGGAAGTCAAATTTGTTATATGGTGGAAAAGTGCACCCTTAGTGTTGTAGTGTTGTAATATTGAAGTGCACATATGTGGTATTTCTTATTTTGGGTTCCCAAGTGGAATTAATCTGAAGCAAAGTAAATTATTACAGATGAAATATAAGGTTGAATATTTAAAGGAATAAAACTAAGAAATATCATAATTGAGGTGAAATTTCAACTTACCATTAATTTTTGAATTTTGAAAATTGGACATGGTTTTAGAGTGGTCTAGATTGAGACTAATTTTATTTTTATTTAAAGGCAACTATCGTAATTGTTGTACCTAAGAGAGGTTGTTACTTTACAAAATCCTAGTGTCCTTAAGATGGTGGCTAGTTTAATGGGTCAAATCCAAATTGGTTTCATGGTGAGTTATTTTTATCCATGATAAGTGGTACATGAACTTGATGTTTGTCTAGTATGGATGTATTTTCAACATGTTTGATTCCCATGTCAACATATGATAGCTAGTTGATTTTCAATTAGATGCAAGTTATAGGTAGATGTTATAGTTTTTCGATGGCTAGCATATCTTTAATTTTAGTTGGTGTGTTTCCTAGGAGAACTTATTATCCAGGTGGATATTGGGTTGATATCCGTGGCCACCAACTAGTTTCAAGTTATAGAAGAATATACTTCAAAAATTGCCTTCAAAACTAGACAAAGTTTCTATGAGTGGTCAATCATGTTGTTTGGTTTATATAATGCAACACCTACTTTCATGAGGTTAATGAATGACATGCTATGTCAGTTTTTGTATTCCTTTTTTATTTTTTATTTGGATGATATACTAGGATACAATGCTACCTAGGAGGAGCCCATCCCATATTTGATGTAGGTGTTAGAGACATTAAAGAAGCACCAACTACCAAAAATCATCAATAAATGTAAGGTTTCACAATATTCTTAAGTATATATAGTGTATGTTATTGGTGGAGTAGATATGAAGATAGATAATTACAATATAGAGGCCATCACGAAGTGTTTGGTTCCTACTAATGTTACTAAGTTCAGGAGTTTCATTATGGTAGCATAGTACCTGAGAAAATACACTTTCTCATTTTCAGCAGTAGCAACACCACTCCATGTCATAAAAGAAAAAGTGGAAAGAGTTTCCAGTGTGTAAAGGGTCAACAAAAGAGCTTTAAGGATTTAAAGAAAATTATTCAAACATTATTTCTTGCACTGGCAACTTGTAGCAACTCTTTGAAGTGGAGATAGATGTGATTGGGTATGTTATGGGAGTATTGTTAATGCATGAAGGAAGGCATGTATGCTAGCTGTTATCACTCAGGTTGTTCCCTCGCTCCAGGAGGGAATACGGACGAGGTAACCACTAACCAATCTTCCAGCTGCAGATCCTAGCCAATCTGCAACCAGAGAGGGCTCTCTCTTTATGATTTAGATTTGTTTGATTGTATATTAGGCTAGTTATTAGCTACAAGTTTTGTTTGGTGTTTGGAAGATGACATTCAGTAGAACAAGCCAGTAAGTTGAGGGAAGTTCAGACCATTGGGTTGATGGAGTCTAATGGAAATGAGCCTCTGGATATGGTTTCCTTGGCAACAAGAAAACTATAGAGCAAGATAATTGAACACAAAACAACTTTGAAGCTAAAATAAGATAAAATGAAGTCAAAAATGAAAGGCAATCAAGAATCTTTCATTATGTTAACAGAGGGAAATTGTATAAACATTATCAGGGAGTATTTAAGAATTCCTTGATGATATTTAGAGTGAAAGAACTAGGGAGACAAGAGCAATCAAGAATTCTTTCCTATGCTAGTCCTGTGGAAAACATAAAAAATTACAGGAATTGAACACAGAGTACAACAAAGTAAATTATGGGTTATCCTTATTTCCTGTAACTTAGAGCATGATATTTAGATGATAAATAAGACACAAATACAGTAACATAAGAGTAAGGAAGACTTATTGATCCATGTATTAACACGAGAATTCTACATAGATCCTTTTGCCATTGATCCCACAACTAGTAAGTTCACCAACAAAGCATTCCAACAAATTTTATTCCTGAAGAGTTCTCAGAAAACATACAGCGCAGGTCCAGAATGATATTCACTAGCCAACAATAATACATCTCTTTAGCAAGTATTTATAGAAGTTTACAAAATATCCCATAGGGAAATATCTGGACATAAATTTATCTATCTACTCTGGCAGGAGCCATAACTAATGTGGAAAAAACCGCGCAGCAATAACTGAGGAAATAAATGTGCTTTACTGGCTGTTGTAGGTGTCCTGTTTGTTGTTGACCCTTTGACACTCATAGTCGGTTGATGACCGCTTTCCTAATGTGTTGTCCTGTTGTGCTGTCCTTTGCCACCTGTGTTTGAGCCTACTTTATCCTTTGGTGTGAATCTTCTCCTCAACCAATTTGATTTTCCCTAACATTTCCTTTTAGATGAAATGAAAATACTTTTCAAAAAAAAAGGAGAACTCAGCTTATTTTGGCAAGAATTCCTGCATGCTCTGCCACCATTAATCTGTTAGTAACTGATGTTTTCTTGATTTAATCAATGTCTCATCGGCTTCAGTGTACCTGTAATAATTGGGCCAGACTTGAAAAGATGTGCTACCTCATGCTCAATAAAGAACAAATCTTCCAATTTATCATATAAACTTTGCCTTGTGGGAGGGATTGTCTCTTCTGTGCTGCTTGATGAAGCTGTAATCTAATTTTGTACATAGGTATTTAACCTATGAGCATACTATTCTTGTTTCAATAGCTTCCCACTGCTAGTGAGTAGGCTAGGTAGAACTTTTCTTTGTAACATTGCCAATTTATATTTGAAGGCTTCTATATCTGCTTGCATTTCCTGGCATTTTCTTTCTATTGTCTGCACAAAATTTCTCATAGTTAGCACCTTTTTAACTCTTAAAATAGTTTCTGTTCTGTTATGAATGTCCAGGGATGCTAACTGTTCACCGGTATGAGTATTCAAAAAATGGATCCTCTGGTTGGCCTACTTAGGTTTATTGGCCAATAATACCCTAGCCTTTTGAGTTTCATACTGAGCCACTCCTATCAACTCTATCTTATCAAAAATAGTTTGTATTGCTATCCACTGATCAGCAATAGCTTTGCCAATCTTATCCCACAAAATTGTCTTTATTTCAGTCAAGGTTCTATGGAGAGTGAGGTCCTTCTCCAAGGCCTTTATTTTGTTCTCTAGGGCCTTTACTTCCCTGGTCTTCTCGGCAACAGTCATCTTTGATTTGTCATAACTAGCCTCAATTTTGGCTAGTTTTTCCTTAGTCTCCTTGAGCTCTGCCATCTAGGTCTCTAAGGCCTTTATTTCTTTCATCATTTCCTCCATACTTATACCGGCCTCTTGCAATGCAGCTGTTGTAGCTGCTGTTGAAGTTGAGCCACCTGCTGCTGAAGCTGGATCCAGGGGAGGTGTTGTTGTTGTGACTGTAGGAGGAGAAGCTATGATTATTGGAGCTGTTTGGGATGGTTGAGAGGCCAGCTCTATCTATTTTCCTTGTTGAGCCTCTTCTAGAGCTTTTTCTGTGTCCAACAGTCTTTGGTTCATCCTCATAAGCAGGCTGACCACATCCTCTACTTCCTGTTGTTGTTCCACCTCTGTAGTTTGATGATGTGTGGTAGCTAGCAGCTTCAATTGTCTTCTCAGAGCTGCTATGTCCTCCTCCTTTTTCCTGATCAAGGCCTGTGCGCCTTTGGGATCCTTGGGATCATGTCTCAACTCTATAATGAACTCTTCCAAGGATTTTATCCTATTATCCTTGGCTAGTGAGGAGGCTTTCTCCAGCTCTAGTTGGGCAGAAGTATTATACAAAGAATTTTGCAATCTATGAGCCATTAGAGCCTTATCTGCTAGGGTGGAGTATATCGTTTCTCTAGCCTGTTTATGCAACTCAATCTGGTCTATTGGATGGATGTCTTTGGCAAGAACTTCCGTATTGGTTCTGATATAGTCTGCAGCTGACTGTGGTTGTTGTATAGTGGGTCTGAAGTGACTAAGAGTCATATTCCCTGCTTGCATGTCATATGCTGCCATCAGCCTTTGTTGATTTGTAGGTGCCATTCTTATCAATTGATTATAAATCTGAAACCTCACTAGTTCATTTCTAGCTTTGATCTCAGTGAATGCTCGTTTGATATCCGAGCCCTGCTGGGTATGCTACTTGGAGGATGAAACTTCCCCACCTGGCTACCTTTCTTGCTCCTGCTGAAAGGAGCTGGCTGATGTTTCCAAAACAAGAGGGATCTGCTGTTCAAAAGTTCCCTCACCCCTGATATTGCCCATGGTTTCTTCAATAAATTATTCCTCGGAATAAGGGTTCAATATCTGTCTCTTTTCCCCTTGCTGGTCTATAGGTGTTCGTGTGGATGTATCTTCAGGTATGTCCCTCTTTTTAGCTCTTTCTTCATTGTGAGGGGTCTGCAGCACAAGGACTTCAGGTGCCTTCATTTGGGTTGAAGGGCCTTGTTCTTGACCCTTTTCCTGATTTGTGGATGGTTGCTCTTCCATTGTACTTTGTTGTTCTAAATGCTCGATTTCCTTACCTTTCCCTGTAGGTGGAATGGCCTCTTTAGCCGGCTGTTGTGAAGATGTAACAGTTGATGTGCTTGCTGCAATATGTTGAGGCTGTGTGAAGGTGACCTGTGCAAAATAATCCAGGTCAATTCTTTTCTCATGTTCTTTCATATCTTTTTCTAATGTTTCTTCTTCGGTAAGCTCTTCATCATCTAATGTTCCCTCTACCCATTCTTGTCGATTAGAATATTGTTCAATGTGGGGGATTGGCTGGTGCACATATCCTGAAAGCCTCTGTTTGATTCTTCTAAGGCTTATGAAATGGTCAGGGTCATATGGTGCCCAAAAGAAGCTTTGTTTCAGCATGAGCTCTTCGCTTAGTATATTGTTTGCATCCTTCCAGGCTTCTTCCCTTTCATTGGAAACAAAAGGACCCAATTGATGTCTGACTTTGAGCTGTGCTTTCTTGTTTTTCCCATGGAAATGAGTCAAATCTGCACTACTGAATTGCCTGAAATATTCCAAGGCAAAAAGTCTCATGGGGACATATCTTGGCAGCTTATAGGGAGGCAACTCACAACCATAAATTCTGATCACTGTGTGGTTTTGGTAGAAGTACCAATCACCAATGTTGTAGCCCTTTGAAAGATATAAGATTCTTTGCATTTCAACAGTGAGCCTGCCAGGAGGAGTCATCATCAATAGGCAAGTGGCTGGGTAGATGAACAGATCCACAAACTCACAATATGTGTAGGGAGAGAGGTGGACTTCATGGAAAACTGAGGTCCAGAAGATAACAGATCTTCTCTCTCCTTTTGAGTCCAGTCTCTTGAGAGGAACTTTGAAACTATCAGGGTGATAGTAGAGCAGCAGATGGTAAATGTAGCAAGTATACTTAAACACTCTTTCTCTCTCCATCATTATTAATTGCTCATGTATTTTGTTTGCTATGAAGGTGGCATAGTCGTACATGACAGCAGGGGGCTGCCTTGGAGTGAACATGGTTAATAGCAGAAACATAGTTTCATCCACAAATTCTCCTGTTTTACATCCTAGAATGTAGGAAATCATATCTACCAGGAGCCTGCCTGTTTCATTGAATGAGACTTGATGATAGGGTGGAGGATGATTGGCCTGGCACTGTGGCTGCATGAACAACTGACCTACCCTTGATATTTCTGAACTAGAGAGCTTTGTACCCTTATCAAGCAGGAGTTTCATTGTAAGAGGAACCAGAGGCTAAGGTGGTTCAAAGTTCAGCATTTCATTTATTGATTGAGGAGTGATGTAGAAGAGCACAGACCCATCTAGAGTGAGAATTGCTCTCTGAGTGGGGTCATAGTTTGCATGACACAAATGAATGAATTCAGGCAGCACATTGACTGATGGGAGGTAGTAGATGGGCATACTAGATTGCCAGATTCCCAGGATATCAATGTTATTTCTGTGATTGTTTCTAAATTGACACACAGTTTTGAGGTGAGACTTCAGGCCCATCATATCCTTGATCTGGAAGTCCTTGTCTGCCAAAGGTAACCATTCTAAATCCATGTGTGGCACATTCAAAGGAGCAATGTTGAGAGCCACTGGAGCCTCCATGTTTCAACTTTTTGTGTCTTGATTGTAATATAGATGTGTGCAACAACAGGTAATAGGATTCTGGATCTGAGGCTTTTGTCAGGATTATGGAGACTGAGTTTTATCTCAAACTGACCTTACTGTATAAAATTTATTGTTTAGACCAAATGCTGCAGAGTCTAGCAAGGTCTTTTACATGAATTTGTTGGATTTCAAGCTCTGTGAGTGGAATGTAGAGGAAATGGGCTTGAATATTGAAGGAGCGACAGTTTGCAGAGGGAAGTGGAAGTTGAGGAAATCCCTTTAGAAAACAGGATAAAACAAAAGAAACAGTTTGCTTGACAATTTTAGCTCAATACTTGGGTAGTTTTGGAGTCTCTACCGGTTAAAACAGGATTAAAAAGTATTTTAATGGCGGAATTTTGCAGAGGAGGGCAGGTTTGCTGGGTTCCTCTTGCACAGAGGCTCACCTGGTGAATTTATAGGTGGAATTTTAGGGTCTGGAGTGTATCTTAGTTTGAATTTGCAGATGCCCAATCAATTTCAATGAAGAAACTACGAAAAAACAAGGTTTATGGGTCAATAGCGGGTAAATACATTTTTTTGATGGCGCAGAGGGCACTTAGCAGGTACAGCTCGAGCTGCAGGGTCGAGCTATGGAGCCGAATTCACAGGCTGATGGACTGTGCACGTTGGTGGCTGATTGATCGTAAAATTGCATGCAAGTGGCTCCACTAGCGCATAATAGAAAATACACAAAATAGTCGTTTTCACGACTTTTTATCGAATTTTTGACATTTTAGCACTTTTTCCGCTTTTTAGTGATGATGTCAGCATGACGTAATTTTGGCACGTAGCGGGTACGGAGGGTGATGTGGCAGCTGACGCGTATGGTGATGTGGCAGATGACACGTTGGCGGGGTAGTGATGTCAGTGGGTGAGGTGGTAGTGGTACAGAGCAGTGGTGGGAGACATGGATGCACCATCATGTGGTGATGTAGGCAGAAAGACAGGGGGTGGTAAGTGGTTTCCATCAGACCACCATTGGTACGGGGGCAGTATCTGTCAAAGCCGGCCTGATGCAATTAAAAGGCGACAAGTGTTCCAGTGTACGACAGTGAAACCATCGACCATTGGGTACTAACGTCCCATTGTCAAGGCGCGTCCGATATGGATTAGGACCGTCGGATTTGTGGGGGGCAATCCGACGGTGGATGGGAGGGCGATGTGACCGGGTTCTAACAGAGGAGCATATGATAAACCTTAATTTTTCAAAGGTTTCGAGCAGGTTTTAACTTTGGGTTATGGGTTTTATGTTCGCAAAAGGGTTATGGTTATTCTTTTAATCAAACATTAAACGAAACCTGTATAAAATGTATGTGTGGGGTTAATATGGTATGGTTTGTGTGGAGGGTCAACATAGTTATTAATCTAACCAACTGTTAGATTAATCCTAAGTATTTTGGACGTGGAAGGGTTAATACCAAGGCCCCAAATGGACCTAGTATTCCCCTAACTTTGTATTGTATGGCTATAGTGCCAAGGGGTGGGGATATTTATATTTTTGGGTTTTTATATAGTTTTTTGTGTAATAGGGATGGGTAAATTATTAAGGGAGCTAAATAATAAAGTTAGAGGTTAATATGACTTTATGGAATGAAACTACGTGAATAAATGTTGTGTTTAAAGAGTGAAAACTTGGGCATAGGGAAATGAAAGGAGTATGGAATGATCATTTTTACACAAGAAAATGTGGCTTCTTCCAACTAAGTGAACTCAGAGTTCCACTTAGCATTTTTCATAGGATAGAGTGAAAAAGGACTATTGGGCAGATCCCAAGGTCCTTGAAGGGATGTTAGTGAATGATTTATGGGGGAATGAAAGGGAAAGTTAGTCATGCTTCCACTGTTGTACAACCATACAAATGCCATGGTACTTGTGTTATTAATGAGATGAGTTGTTCTTGACAAGACAAAAAGTGATCACAAACTTGCTTCTGCAACCTCAAACTACCTACTCAGCCTAATACACCTAACATTTTTTCTTCCTTTTTATTGGGTGCATTTAGACTAGCAAACCCTGCTTTTCTTTCTTTTCTTTTGAATGCCCTCCTATCTAAAACTATCCTTATTTCAACCAAGGGCTCAGATTGAGCAGTTGGGCCCTTTATTTCTCTATATAATCTAGTGATCTGCCAAGCTTGAACTGTTTGAGCAAATCTTATTCTCTATTCTAAAATAAGAAATTTAAACATGAACTATCCAGGATTGCACTTTCTGGTTACTCATCAATTGTAAGAAAATCAGTAATTTCACTTCCTTGTTTGCATGTGTCATCAAGCCACTTTCCCGGTCTTCCCTTGGAATTGCTTTCTTTTCTTTTTATCTAAATCTTGATTGTTGATAATATGGAACCTTCCCAGCATGGAAAGGATGATCATATTTGGCATTTCCACAGTCAATCATGAAAGATGACACCTATTGGTATAGGAACCTAACAGTGGCTCCACTTGGGGATGGCTTTTTCAAGAGAAAAGCCAAGAATAGCAAGTCAGATGGCCTCATTCCTCTTTCTTGCTGTGTTTATAAAACTTCCTTCTGCTGCAAGTTAACCAACTGGACCTTTGTGGCATGGATGGATTTCTCATAAGATTATCTGAATGTAATTGCAGCTCTGTCTTTGGAGGTTGATCAGAGTTTTTTTTTCATCAACAATCAATAGAGAACTTTGGAAAAGTAGTATTGCAAAAATGAACATTCAGGATGGTATATCTGTTGGCTTTCCTTCTCAAAATTTGTTGCATCATATCTCCTATCCTATTACTGAAATGAACTGCTAAAGTAAACACCTTTTATGTACAAACTACTCTTTTCTTGTGTTTTAACAAGGAGGGTCAAAATAATGCTTGAGCATTCGCCCATTGACTGGGCCTTCTTGAGCTTTTGTGCCATCTAAACTCTTCAAAAAATAGGTGTTGTTTCCTTGTACAGCCTAGATGACAAAAGGGCCTCTCCATAGGAAATCAAATTTGCCATGTTTTCCTTTGTCTTCTCTTCTGGAGTCCCACTTTAGTACTTTGTCTCCCATGAAGAAGTCTTCAGCTTTTGTTCTTTTGTCAAAAATTTTCTTGAGTTTATCTTGCAGAATCTGAGTTCTGTGATATACTTCTTCTCTAGTCTATTGCAAGTGAATAGTTTGATTTATTCTTCTTTGGATTGCATTGGGTTCTGCTTGTAACTCTTGCAACAATTTGATCACAGGGATTCCCAAGGATGAGGGGAACACAGCCTCCATGCCATAAACCAATTCATATGGGCTAGTCCCAATAGATCTTTTTGTGGTCAATCTGTCCGCCCATAGTGCATTTACTAACTTTTTATGCCAGTTCTTTTTGTTCTCCTCCAAGACCTTTTTGATGATGTTGATCAGGCTTTTATTAGATGACTCTGCTAGTCCATTACCTTGAGGGTAATAAGTTGTGGAATGACCTAAGGTAATGTGGTATTTGTGGCAAAAACTGATCATTCTTTTGGACTTGAAGGCAGCAACATTGTCTGTAATAATCTTTTCTGGACATCCAAATCTAAACAGGATATTGGTTTCTAAGAATTGCATGATGATTGAGTCATTGGCTTGCCTACAAGGGATAGCTTCTATCCATTTGGTAATGTAATCTGTGGCAGTTAAGATCCACTTGTGTTGTCCGGAAGAGGAGGGATGAATTTCTCCAATGAAATCTAAACCCCATTGCTGAAAAGGCCTTTCAGAAATAGGTTTGAGGGGCAAGGGAAACAACTTTCTCTTGCCTTCAAAGATCTGGCATTTATGGCAGGAAACTACAAATTTTCTCACATCAGTAAAAAGGGAGGGCCAATAAAAACCAGCTCTTAGAATCTTATCAGCTGTGGATTTCCAATATAGTTGTCCTCCACAGTCCCATGCATGAAACTCCTTGAGTATTTTGTCAGTTTCATCCTAAACTAAGCAATTGAGCAAAACTCCTTCATAATTTTTCCAAAATAAAACATTGTCTATAATACAAAATTTTGAAGCTTTCATTTTCAAGAATCTCTTTTTGGTTCTGGATAACCCTGGAGGAGCTTGCAGGTTTAACAATACAAAACATATATCAGTGTACCAAGGTGATTGTTAAAAAGGCTTGATTGATCTATGGAGTCGCCATCTCCTGTTCGTTATCCAGTTCATTGATGTCAAGGGCTTGAAAGTTGGTTTCAGTCATTAATTTGGCTAGCCCTTGTCCTTTTATGACTTTTGTTGGCTTGATTTCAATGTCATACTCTAGAATGTTGGCTATCCATTTGCACTTTTACCTTCAATTCCTCCTTGAGTAAGAATGTCTTTGACCAATGCATTTGGAACATAGGCAATTATGTGAGAGTACCAGATATAAATTCTAAAATCCTTTATGGCCTTCACAAGGGCATATGCCTGCTTCTCCATGATTTGGTATTTGAGTGGGGCATCTCTAAGTGTCTTGCTGAAGAAAGCAATGGGTTTTTCACATCCAAGGTCATTTTTTTGTAGTAGGACAACAGCAATAGTATGCTCAAATGCAAAGGAAAAGATTATGAAATCTTTATCAAACTTGGGGCTTGTAAGAACAGGAGTTCGTGTTAAGGCTATTTTGATTTCCTCAAAGGCTTGTTTAGCTTATGTTGTCCATTTTACTTTAGAATCTCTCTTCAGCATATTGTTCAACAGTATTATCAACTCAGCCAGATTGGGAATGAATCTTCTTAGGAAATTGATTTTCCCTAGAAAGGCTTGTAATTCTTTGATGTTTCTTGGGTGAGGGACTTGAAGGATGGCATGTATTTTGTCTGGATCTATTCTTATTCCATCTTTAGAAATTATGTGGCCTAGGAGTTTGCCTTCTTCCAGGCCAAATAATGATTTCTTTGGGTTCAATGATATGCCATATTTTCTGCAAATTAGGAAAACTTGCCTTAAATGATCTAAATGTTCTTGGTCTGATTTTGAAAAAGCAGTAAGATCATCTAGGTATACTACTAAAAAGTCATGGATCGCTTTAGAAAAATCTATGTCCATTGCCCTTTGAAAAGTGGCCCCTGCATTTTTTAGTCCAAAAGGCATTTTGACATATTTAAAGGTTCCCCAAGGTGTTGTAAAGGCAGTTTTGTCTTGACCATCCAAGTGGACTAAAATCTGATTAAATACTGAAAAGCCATCTAACAATGAGATCCTAGAAGCTCCCACCACCCTTTGTAGGATATGATCCATTTTTGGTAAAGGGTAGTGGTCTTTGAGAGAGACTTTATTCAAAATTCTCAGGTCAACACAAAGCCTTATCTCTCCATTTTTCTTTCTAGTGGGTACTAGATTTGAAATCCATTCAAAAAATCCAATGGGTGCAATTATTCCAGCTTGATACATTCTTATGACCTATTTTTCAATAAGGGGAAGGAGGACTGGATTAATCCTCCTCAGCTTTTGTTTAAAAGGTTTTTGATTTTCTTTCAAGGGTATTGTATGTTGGATAACAGAAGTGTCATAGGACTTGAGATCCTCATAGCTCCATGCAAAAACATCTTGGAACTCTTTAAACAACTCAATGTATTTCATTGTTTTATCAGGAGGCAAAGTTTTGGACAGTTTTACCATTCTGGGATTTTTTGTAGTTCCAATATTGCAGTCCTCAATTTCTGCATTCAGTGGTTGCATTTTTGGTTTTCTTGGAATGTCATTTGAATCAAATATGTCTTCTAAAGGAGTTAGGCCTATGGGTAGGACATTGTCCTTCAGTTCAATTACTTCGGATTCTTCCTCAATAATTTCATCGAAGTTCATTTCTTTGATTTCTTGCAGCTCTCTGTGATTAAAAGTTGTTGGATTCAAAATCAAATTTGCTGCTTCAGCTGAGATATTTGGCTCAACTTTGTCAATTTGTTGTCGATCATCAATAGTGCTTGTGTCTATGTTGATGCTTGAAAATTCTTCTTCTAAAGTGAGGAAGTTATTGATTTGGGTGTCATTCTCAAATACTTGCCAATTTTTCACATTTTCTGGGACAGTAGGTCTGTGTTTGATCTCAGCAGTGAAGTGATGATTGGGCTCAAAAGGCAGTTTACAAGTGCTAACAAAGATTGCCAAACTATGTGCATGTAGGTTGTGTGTTCTTGGAATTTTAGTGAGTTGTGATTCCAGGAAGGTGTTTAGTATTTCCATAGCTGCACCTCTATAAGCCCTTAGCCTAGGATCATTTGTAACAAAAGTTTCCTTTTATCTGTTGTATTATCAAATCTGAGTCTCCTAGAATTGAAATCTTGGTGACCCCTAGACTTCTAATTAGTTTGAGCCCCAGCAAAAGGGCTTCATATTTGGCCATATTGTTTGTGCATTTGAAGTTTATCCTATATGCATGACCCTGAGCATGGTCATTGTGTATGTTGTGTATCCAAACCCCTGCCCCTGCTCCCAATTTGTTTACTGATCCATCAAACTCCAAGTACCATAAAATTTCTTGATCAACCCTTGTCTCAACAGTTTTGGGGACTTGTTTAGTGGGTAGTGAGTTCGAACTTTGTAGCTGGTTTGATAAGTCAGATTCACTTGTTACTTCAATCACATCAACAATTTTTTGGTGTTGGTCACTAGATTGTTCGTTCATGTTCATTATTGGTGTTGTTTCTAGGAGTTTGACCTCAGCTTTGGAGCACATGTCATCATTGTATAAGATAAATGAATCCATGTCAGAGTGTATGGAATAGATGGGGAAGTTTTGGGGCTTCTCCTGTCTGCTAAACACATATTTCATCAATGTTTCCCGGTATAATCTCTTTGGGTGGCCAAATACTGAAATGGTGACATATGACATATCTAGTTGCAAAGATCCTTGAAGTTTTGCACCCCAAGATCTAGATAATAGCATGCCATATTTGGGTGGGATATCAACTACCACTACATCCATCAAGATTGTTTTGGATGGATATTGGACTAAGGATACACAAAGATCTTTGATTAAGCCTAGACACCTGACCTGGCTAGAATCAAATGAGAACAAATCCTTGTATGGCCTTGTGATATCCAGGTCTAGCTTTTCCATTACCAACTTGGGCATTAGATTATGGGAAGCCCCTGAATCAAACATTGCATTATGTAACACTTTGTCGTGAATGTTTAAGCTCACATAGAATGGAGGAACTCCACCATCCACTTTCTTGCCATTGACTTCACGACCAAAAAACAGTTCTGGTTGATCATCTAAGACATTGACTGCATCCCTAGTTTCAGATATTTGAAGTGATCTGTTAATTTGTTCCCTATAGACTTCATGTTTGGCCAGTTATGACAATGGCATGGCTATTTTTATCTTCCCTATATCTATTTCTAAGTTGAAAGGTTTTTCCACTTGCACTCTTGCATTGTGGACAGCAAACTTTTCCTTTTTTGTTGTGTTTTCCAAATTATTTTCTTTATCATGATTGCTGTAAGTAACTGCCTCTGCTCTACTCACTATTTCTTTTGGAAAGGAAGAGGAAGATGGGTGAATGTTTGATGGTTCTAGACCTGAAATGTCTTCTATGATGGGCTCTTTTGGGTCTAGGTTTGTCTCAGCTGTGAATTCTGAGCAGAGAAACCTCTTTAACTTTCTTGGGTTGTTTGGTATCTTTCAGTTTGGTAGGTTTAGGTACATTTATTGTCCTGCTTCTCAATTTATATTGTTTATGAACCTCATAGACTGCTGCATCATAGCCTTCTTTAAAATCAAATGATTCTCTGGACTTAGTTTGAAATTGATTTAAATTATGAGCCTCTTGATCCTCCTGTGTAAGGAAAATTTGTTGATCACCATTTAAACCCATTAGATTAATTTGTGTGTCCTCTAAAGGCTCATTTAAGGTTGAGGCTTCTGCATAATTCTCTTGAAATGGAGGTCTGATATTCTGATCAAGACCAGCTCTTCCAGCAGTAGGGTTTTGATTCTTTCTAAATTTTGGGATTCTTGTTGAATTACTTGGTTTCCCTTCCCAGGATGACTTTCTTTCAATGGTCTCCACTCTATCTCCTAATCTTTCCATGCCTTTAATGATCGCATCTAACTTTTGCTCAAATGTTGAAGGTTCTTCCTTGAATGTTGTTCTTCTTTCAGTTCTAGCCCAGTTTCGTTTGGCAATCAGGTTTGCTTCTACACTAACAGCCACATTTTGCATGTCTGCTAGGCTTAATGGGGCTCTTTCCTTGAGCTAATATGCCATGTCTGAATCAAATCCATCAGGGAACTTGATCAAGGCTAAGTCAAGAGGAGGTCTAAGGTTCTGAGGAATGGCACTATAGACATTATTGAACCTTGCACAATAGTCTTGAACGGTTTCTTGTGGGCCCCTTTTTAGATTGTCATATTCAGTTAAGATGTGTAAAGGGTCTTTTTTCTTTTCCCATCTGTTTAAAAAAACTTGATATAGGGCCTCAGGGTTGGCTATAGAATTTGCAGCAAGTGTCCTAAACCAGGTCCTCACATCACCAGTTAGGCTTTGGACAAAGATTTTCATTCTCACGTCATCATTATCAATTTCATAATTCTCAAAATAATCCTGCATATTCTTGGTGTGTTGTTGAGCTGTATAGGAACTAGCACCATCAAAATAGGTGATCTTGCTTTGATAATCCTGGGGCATAGCCCCTGGATTGGCAGGCAACTGCAAAGGGGCATAACAGTTCGCCATATTTACAGGGATGAATGGGGCAGCAGGAAGAAATAAGAGGGCTGGAACAAGGGGGACAGGAGTGGAAATATGGGTAGTGGATGGGGGAGTGGAAAGTATGCTTTGGGGTGTGAATGAAGAAATTGGAGAAGCTGTAGTATTGACAGAGGGAACAACGACTCTTCCAGGAGAAAGTTCAGATTATGTAAGGTTTTGATGAAGTATATCAAAGTCTGACTCAACAGTTTGTAAGATTTCTTGTCTCCTAAGGGTTTTTGGGATTAGGTTAGGATTTTCAAAGATAGCTGGGGGACTAGGATCTAGATTGGATCTTGTGTAACAAGTTTTGTTTTTTGGAGCTAGCTTCTAAATCTATTTTTAGTATTTTTGCTTGAATTTTTTTAAGGCAGGGAAACAAACCTTTTCTTGATTCATGTCCCCAACGGAGTCGCCAATAATGTTATCACTCAGGTTGTTCCCTGTCTCCAGGAGGGAATACAGCCGAGGTAACCACTAACCAATCTTTCAGCTGCAGATCCTAGCCAATCTGCAACTAGAGAGGGCTCTCTCTTTATGGTTTAGATTTGTTTGATTGTATATTAGGCTATTTATTAGGTACAAGTTTTGTTTGGTGTCTGAAAGATGACATTCAGTAGAACAAGGCAGTAAGTTGAGGGAAGTTAAGACCATTGGGTTGATGGAGTCTAATGGAAATGAGCCTCTGGATATGGTTTCCTTGGCAATAAGAAAACTACAGAGCAAGATAATTGAACACAAAACAACTTTGAAGCTGAAATAAGATAAAATGAAGTCAAAAATGAAAGGCAATCAAGAATCTTTCATTATGTTAACAAAGGGAAATTGTATAAACATTATCAGGGACCAGTTAAGAATTCCTTGATGATATTTAGAGTGAAAGAACTAGGGAGACAAGAGCAATCAAGAATTCTTGCCTATGCTAGTCCTGTGGAAAACATAAAAAATTACAAGAATTGAACACAGAGTACAACAAAGTAAATTATGGGTTATCCTTCTTTCCTGTAACTTAGAGCATGATATTTAGATGATAAATAAGACACAAATACAGTAACATAAGAGTAAGTAAGACTTATTGATCCATGTATTAACATGAGAATTCTGCAATAGATCCTTTTTCCATTGATCCCACAACCAGTAAGTTCACCAACAAAGCATTCCAACAAATTTTATTCCTGAAGAGTTCTCATAAAACATACAGCGCAGGTCCAGAATGATATTCACCAGCCAACAATAATACATCTCTTTAGCAAGTATTTGTAGAAGTTTACAAAATATCCCATAGGGAAATATCTGGACATAAATTTATCCATCTACTCTGGCAGGAGCCATAACTAATGTGGAAAAAAACCGCGCAGCAATAACTGAGGAAATAAATGTGCTTTACTGGCTGTTGTAGCTGTCCTGTTTTTTGTTGACCCTTTGACATGGATAGTCGGTTGATGACCACTTTCCTGATGTGCTGTCCTGTTGTGTTGTCCTTTGCCACCTGTGTCTAAGCCTGCTTTATCCTTTGGCGCAAATCTTCTCCTCAGCCGATTTGATTTTCCCTGACATTTCCTTTTAGATGAAATGCAAATACTTTTCAAAAAAAAAGGAGAACTCAGCTTATTTTGGCAAGACTTCCAGCATGCTCTGCCACCACTGATCTATTCATGCATAATTCTCTTCTCTAATGATCTCTACTCTTCTTTAATTCTTTACAATTACCTCATAATATCTCAACTCTTTTTCAATTCTTTGTATCCAATTCAGTTCTCTCAAATCATTGACCTTCTTTGACTCACTCTTCTCCTCACAACATCTCAAACATCTCTTCCAATCTTTTATAATTTTTTAGTTTCCTCATCATTGCACAACTTTGCATTAATATAAGAGAATCTAACTCCATTGTCTAGTACTCATCTTGCATGTGCAACTAATGGTTAATTTCTCTCTACATTATTACTCCTCACATTCCCTAAACAAAACCTATCTCACACTTCTCAAAACTACCACACTACGCATCACTCTCATACTGCATGCCACTCTCACACTCCATTGTAGACCACCCATACATTACACAACACTCTTCCACTTCACTACAAAACATTATCACACTGCACACTATTATGTTTATTTATCAATGTTCTATGTCCATATATTCTATGTTAACTACTCTTCATCCCCAATTTATATAATTTGGAATCTTTGTCAATTGATCTCAGATCTGTGTCGCTACCTAGTCATGAAATTATTTTAAAGCTCCCTTCAATCCAACCTTTTTCAAAGGTTTGACCAAGTTTCATGCAATGAATTTTCCTATTTGTATAAGCTCTCATTTATCCAACCTTGAGTTCTTGATATTCTAGAATTTCTTAACAACCAAATTTAAACTTTACAAATTTCACACAAATACCCAAAAACCACGGGTGATCCATATTAGGTGATCATGATAACTTTGTGAATGTTTCATACCTAATGTTCCAAGGGCTCGATGGCCCTTGGCCCTTAGGTACTATGCCGTAGCACTTTGTGATCGAAGTCTTGATCAAGGGCCAACCATGCTAGTTGATTAGGTAAATCCGTGAATTTTTCATTGAAAAACTTCTAATGCACAATGATCTGGAGGTGCTTAGCTCTTGGGTTCAAATATTTAAGAGCCTCATTACTAGAACCAATGACTCAAGGCTTAGCATATTGAATATCAAAAAAATCCATGAGAATTTTCATACCTAATTTCTAAGGGCTCGATGGGATATCCTTGTATTGGAACCTAACTTTTAAAGCCTCTAATTATTGTAGAAATATTTTTTTCATTAATTTATGGTAGACTTGTTGAACTTTCCCCACTAGTGCCACATAACCCTCTTGTTTTGTATTGCCTCAAGTAGTTTCAAGGAGGTTGATGGTGATTTTGGAAATTATATGAAAGAGAGTTCAAATCCCTTAATCATAGGCCACATTCCCTCAACAACTTACTACCTTAATTTCGTTTTGGACCACTCCTTTAGTTAATATTTGATCATGTTGGGACCCCTTGAAATAAATAAGATTCATCAATATTTAATGGATTATGATGTCTTGATCAAATCTTCTTGTTAAAAACTAAAGGGCCTGAATTTCTCTATTTTGTGCCTTATCCAAGGATTGTCCTTGGCATCCAACAACTCTCCCCATAACACCGACATCAATAAAAACATAATTTTGAACAATATATCCCCTTTTCATTGATGTTATTCCCTAACATTTGAGCTCCATTCTTGAATGTTAAAGGGATTCCCCTATCTACAATCTCTCCCCCTTTGCAATCAATGGAAAGGGGTTATACCTATTAAGTATGAGAGTCAACCTATCCATTCATCATTAGAACACAACCTATTTATCCACAATTCTTCTTTGATCAAATACTTTCTTTAATGAAGGGAACTTTGTTTACAACTATTATGAAACTTCCCATGTTGGTAACCCCCCTATGTAGTTATCTGCAATTCTAAACTTCATCTACAATTTCTATGTTTTGATGAAATGATTCACTATGTGTCCAAGTTTGCATTTGTTTGTAATTTGACCTTAAAGTATATTTTTCTAACTAAAAGTGTTGTCCTTGTCAACAATTATTCCTCTTCTGCAACCCTTCTCCTTTTGAGACCGCTTCCCCTATCTGCAAAGTCTCCCTTTTCAACACCTTCTTCTTTTCCTACAACTTAACTCCCCTTTTACATCAAAGGGTTGTGTAACCTAATGCTTCTCCTTCTTTTAAATACTTCTCCTTTCTAATATAGTATGATCAAGGAACTTCTCTCCCTAAGCTTATACTTCAAGGCTTTATATATTCAATTCCTTTTTCAACCATTTCATTCATTCTCCCTAGGTATTCATTGTTTGTTTGAGTAACTTTCAATAGTTACTTTTCTTTCTAATAAATTCACTTTCTTTAGGCAACAACTATTAATTCATATCCTGCAAACTTTCCAATTCATCATCCATCTTCTATAAATCACTCTCTAAATTTCCTATCTTCATAATGTGGTATGAGGTGTTGTAGTCTCTCACTTCTCATTATATTTATATTTTACCAATAAGATGAGAGAGATAGCACACTCATACAAAAATATTTTCCTTTACCTTTATTAAGGACATATATATCATCTGAAGTTGTAGTTTCTTTTGCCATGGATATTATATATCATTCCTTCTTTATTTACAGCGATTAGAATAAAATGTGACCTCATCTCATTTATCAACCATTTGGCTTACACATAGTAGATTGCGATTTAAACCTACAACTAATAGGATGTCTTGAGCATTATCTTTTTCACTATTAACACTAAGTATTAATTTTCCCATTATTCTGGTTGATGTATTATCTCCAAGAGTGATACTAACTCCTTTTATTTCCTTTAGAGAGATAAATTTGCTTCTATCTCTTGTCATATGACCTGAATATCCATTGCCTATATACCATTGGCTTTCTTCATTTTGAACACATAGAGCTAGACCACATTCTTTCTACTTCTCTTGCTTTCTTATCTTTGTCCTTTCATTTCTATTTTTGACAATCTATTATTCTCTGATTTGACTTGGAGGCCTCAATGTACTACTTTTATAATCATGAGTTTTGTGCCAAAAATTATTGCACTTGAAACATTCAACATGATCTAATAAGGGGGGAAATAAGTTCTAATTTTTAATAAAATTCTCACTAAAGCTTCTAAGATTCTTTCTCATGCAACCATTCCTTAAGATATTATATGATCTCCTTCTCTTGTTCCTCATATAGTCATGTCTTACATAGCCTCTAAAATATATTGCCTTATGACCAAAAGTATTACATGAAAATAAATAGAGATGAAAGAAAATTTGATACCTAGATAAGAATGTCATTCTTAGGGGAATAGTTTTTCTAAACCCTTTTTTACTCTTTTTGTGATGAAAAGTGGATCTCTTATAATTATTTAACTATTTGAAGGTGCTATTTGTATCACTGACAAGGTCATATCTTTGTTGATCCTTAGATATAGTTATGACCTTCCTTGCATTATTATGGGGTCCTTTGAGCATATTATCATAGATTTGAGGTTCTTCCTTTTTTCCTTTCATTGAGCTTGATTATCCTTTGAATGTCTCATGATCTGATTTATAGATTAGATCTATTTAATTGAGGGATATCTCTAGTAGTTGATAATGTTAGCTAATGTTTCATTCCCTTCTAAAAACTTTAAGTTTTGACTCAACTAAGAAATTTCCTTCTCTAGATCCTTTCCTAAGGATACAACCTCTGCTTCTAGTTTCTCACAATTTGTTTCCTTCTCTTTCAATTTTTTTTTTCATAGGTTATGTGTGTCCTTAGATGATTTACATGCCTAACATGTGGCTTGAGTATCCATGAACCAAGGGTATTTAAGACATAAAAATCACCTAGGGATCGAACCTAGCTTGGGTCACACTAGCCCTTAGCATGACTAATTTTTTCCCATAGAGTTACAAATTGGTGACCTCTACACCACAAAGTGCCTTAATAGAACACCCTTTCACTGTATATTCTATGCCCCATGGTCATTTCCTTCTATTTCAGTTAACATATCAACATATGTTATATTTTCTTAGCCTCTTCTGATTTTATCTTTAGGAGGATGGTTGATGCTTCATCAGAATAATGATATTTTTTTATCATATTTCTAATAGATCCTTTCACATTTTATTCTCTCTTTTGATTTTTTTTATCCCTCAAAATTTACCTCTACATTAATATCTTCTTCCCCTCCATCTAATTTCTCTTGATCATTGTCTAGAGTCTCTATGGCCATGAATATGAAATATTCTTTGTTTTCATCAACTGCATATTCATCATTCCTTATAACTGCATATTCTTTACAATAAAAATATTTTCTTCCTAATATATCTTTTCCTTTTATGTTTATAATATTTTCTTATATCTTTATATTCTTTTGCATCATCACTATCTTCCAATTTTTCATGTGGACATTTAGACGAAAAATAAATTACTCTTCCATAATTAAAATATTTGGATGGAAACTTACCTTTATATATTCCATATCCTCTTTTCAACATTCTTAAATATTTAGCTTCCTCTTTATTTTATTCAAATGTTGAATGATCATGGTCCTTGTGTCCTTTTGTTATCTTCGATGCTATGAAGGTTGCTTCCTTCAATATTGGATTTTCTTTTCCTAGTCTTAACTAATATGAAGTGAGGATTTCATTTAGTTCATCCATCTTCATATGTCCTAGATCTTCATTCCTTCAATGAATGAATCCTTTGCATTAAATATTAATTAAAGAGATCTCCACATTTTGTAAATAGTTATTAGTTCATCAAACTTTTCACCAAGTCCTCTAATACTTTTCACAACCTCATCTAAACGAAGGAAAAACCTTAAACATGTTCTTCTTCATTCATATTTAAACTTTAAAATTGAATTTTATGAGTGTGAAGCGTAGAATTCTTTACCCTTTCATCTCCTTCATATTGACTTTAAAGCCTGCTCAAAATTTCTTTAGCAGATCCACACTAGATTACCTTGACACAATCAAAGTCTAAAACACCACATAAAATTGCATTCATATCTTTTGCATTATTTAAAAACTCCTTTTTCCCATCTAGATCTATTGAGGACTTGTTAGAACTTGAAAATTATCTATCAAAAATAGGAAAATATTAGCACCAAGTGACATTAGATATTTCCTCACCCTGATCTTGTAGAAAGCATAGTTTTTTCCATCAAACAGTAGGGCTATGTTTGAGAAAGTACCATATTAACTAGATGTTTTGTCCCCCTGAGCTCTACATTGTTGGATTCACATATATAGTGAGAGGGGAGTGTGAATCAATACAATACAATTTTTACTTATTTATAACTAGTCAAACATCATAAAACACCAATCGCATGATCATACCATAGACATAAGATATATGTGGAAACCCATTAGGGATAAAACCAAAAAACTCATTTTAATTAATTATTCATTGTAGGAACCAACCTACATGAGACACTAATCCCCTTTTCTTAGCAGGAACAACCCTACTAGAGACACTAATCCCTGCATTTTTATAGGAACCAACCTACAAAAAACATTATTCCTGACTGATTTGCATGAACCAACCTCAAAAAGACACCATTGCCCTCAAATGTGTAGACACCAAACTATTGGAGACACCAATACCCATTTCTTTGTAGGAACCAACCTATGGGAGACATGAACCTATTGGAGACACAAAAAACTTACTAATCTCTAATGTACAATGTTTTTATCTTGTCATCTCTACTTTTATTCAATTATTTGTAGGTGCCTCATCATATCTTTGCTCTTCTTCAATTCTTTGCATATATCTCCACCTTTATTCAATTCTTTCTAGCCAACTCAATCCTCTTACATCATTAAGTTCTCTGAATCACTCATATCCTCATGAAATCTCAACAATGTCCTCCAATATCTTATAATTTTGTTTCTTTACCACTACACAAAACTATGTTAGTGAATTAGGAGTTATCTCTATTTCCTGGTACTCATCTTACATGCATAATTATCAATTATTTTCTATCTATGCCATCATTCCTCTAATGACCTACATAGCACATATCTCACATATCTCAAAAATACTACAATACAAAACACTCTCATATTGCATACCACTCTCTCACTTTGCTACAAAACATCTCGTACTGCACACCACTCCCTCACTTCAATGTATACCAATCTTAAATTTTATTATAGAACACTCTCGTACTACAAAAAAGTATTTTTAGTTATCCATGTGCTTTTTCCATAGAATCAATGTTAACTTCTCTTCTTGTGAGTCTGACACATTGACTTCTGCTTATGTTGATTGATACTCACTGTTATGAAATTATTTCTCACCAAATGCCTCTATGATCTTTCTTAGTTTATAGATGCTTCTTCCATCCCAATTTAACTAATTGTAACTTTAGTCCAACCTCTTGCAATTTTTTTACCAAGCACTATGTAGGTGGTTTTCCTATTTCTTTAAGCTCCCTTCTATCTAGCCTTGAAACCTTATGATTCTAGAACTATTTAGTCACCAAATTTAATCATTAATTGGTGCACACAAAATACTAAAAAATTAGATAGTTGAATGAGAGAGATGAGGTGATCCTAGGCCTCGATGTCATGACCTCTGGCTAAACCTAGCCATGGAAGCTCACATGCACCTTCCCCCTTATCCGCATACAACCTGTGCATCATCCCATGTTTAACTTACCTGCTCCGGCTATGTACCTTGACCGTTGTTAGCTGTTTACGGTTTTCCCTCTCCCGCTCTAGTTTTCTGACCTCCCCGGTGATTAACCACGGTTTGCTATTGTTCCACTGTCCTCATCTGGTAGTTGTCATAACTTTCCCCAACATTCATGGATGACCTGGGCGATTTCCTAGAACCTTTGGAGGATGTGCCCTCATGGACCCCACCAAGACCATTGATGTCGGTCTCTTCCCATTCATGTCCAAACTAACTGACGAGGTCGAAACCTTTCCTCCGCTAACCCGCCCTCATATTTCACCAGTTATCCTTCCTGAAAAAGCAGCCTCTCCCCCATTACTCATTTCTCAGGCTAACCTGTCATGCACCCAGGCCCCCACTATTCTACTGCTCAAGCTTGTTGACAAAGCCCTAGCTTTGAAAAATGTTCTGAACTCACAATCGATGGTTTTTGGGTTCATTTTTCCTGGCCTCCCTCAAGGCTCGATAGTGGTAGGCTTGGGTCATACTGCTCTGCGGACCTCCTTGGCTCCCTCTCAAGGGAATTTCACAAGTGTTGGTACCATTTTTGGTATATTTTCTACCATCCCGTAGGAGGCATTGGAAAACCCTAGGGTTTCTTCAGCGAGACCTTCTCTACCAATTTCGACACAGGAGGCGATGGACGTTGGGGTTTCAGGGTCTTCGAGGAAGAAGCGGGGTCCAAAGCTCAGTGCCTATGTAGCTCCCCTTAATATTGCTAACAATATAAAGTTACTAGATGCCATGGACATAGCAGCGAAAGTCTTGGTCGTTCAGGTGCGTGGAAGACATTACAGTGTGGAAAAACTACAGCAATGGGTCTCCGATGTCTAGGGAGAAAATCTGAAGGAAACTCCAAAGGTGCAAACCCTAGTTAAAGGGTGATTCGCATTACACTTCAGCAGCTTGGAGCACACCAACTGGGTGTTGTCCACGGTTTGGCACCTAGATCTTTCCCTAGTCCTCTCCGCCGCTGGATTCCCCTTTTTGATCCAGCATGGGAGAGGGTGGATGTAGGTCCGATTTCGGTCCACTTGCTTGGCCTTCCATTGCACTTCTAGACAGAGGATGTCTTCAGGCATATAGGAAATGCACTTGGCACTTATCTCACATTTGATGACTCATACCTGACCGTAGGGAAAGTAGCATATGCAAGGATCTTGATTCATTTGGAATTTTCTGAGGATTTGTTGGAGTTTATAGATATATGTTGGAGGAACCACATCATATGGCAATTTCTGGCTATGAGGGCATACCCTTCCGATGTCGTAGATGCCACAAAGTCGAGCATATTTTTAAGGATTATCCATTGCTGAAAAAAATAAAAAAATAAATAAAATAAATAAAAAAAAGGCCACAGAATAGGAGGTGGCCTCACATCAGCATGCTCAATAGGATTCACCACCCAGGAGTCAGGCTCCCTTGGCCTCTCAGGACCCGAAAGCAGCTAAAGTCTAGGTTAAACTACAGAAGACTCCAGTAGATGAACCAGTGGCTCCTCCTCAGCTAAAGAAGTGCAACTAGCCTCCTAATCGTTCTCAGTCTCCTTCATCTCATCCACAGTCGCCATCTGAGGGGCTACCCTCGACGGGTATGAACTCTTCCACCATCCCCATTCCCACTTGCATTTTTTCTCATGTTAATTGTTTATTATCTAGTACTATCTATGAACTGCATGTTAAAAACCCTTCAATCAATCATCTGGATCAGGATTTTAATTCAATCTCCCCTAAAATTGCTCCCCTCATCTACCCGATTACATCCGCCCCCCTTTTTACCCCTGTACCCACCCCAAATCCGCCCTCAAATCCCCGGTCTGCTACACCTTCCCTACAGGTCCCCCCTCCTGGGAGATACATGACCCGCTCAAAATCAAAGAGACAAGCACAAGATTAATTTGGGCTTGAAATCCTACCCTCTTCCCCTCCCCCTAAAATACAGAGGGGTCGACCCTCCTTCCTTTCTAAAGCCCAAGGCATAGCTGAAGATGAGATTACTTTGGGGGTACAATCCACCATCCCAGGGGTGCTTAGAGCAAGATAATCCCATACTACCCCCCCTCCATGAAGATTTTCTCCTTTAACTATAGAGGGCTAGCTAGGCCGAACAATAACTATCGCTTCGTCGACTGTTAAAGAATGCACAGCTTGATATTATCTTCCTGCAAGAAACCCTGGGATCTACATTAGACATTGAACAATCTCTCAAAAACATGCTACCTAGGTGGACATTTTTTGGTCTGGATGTGCATGGTAGGTCGAGTTGTCTTCCATTGGGCTACAACTCCCATACCATCAAAGTACATAATTGCTAGGGAGGGCAAGGTCACCTCGGTGCTAACATCAATTCGGTTGAATTAGGGATACACTTCTGGACCTTAAATGTATATGGCTCGTGCCAGAACAGACCTGCTTTTTGGCAGAATCTCCTTAGCTCTGATTCACTTATGTCCGACCACCTGATTCTAGGAGGAGACCTCAATTTTTCCATTGGACATGTTAAATCCTGGGGTCACAGGTCTTAGAGACACTCTCTCTCGGATTTCTTTTTATCCGAACTAGATGCCCATCATCTAATAGATATCCCCTTTGCCAATCGAAAAGCTACTTGGAGGAACAATAGGACTGGGGAAGATAGTCTGGCTCACAGACTTGACCGCTTCCTAGTCAAAGAAATGGTTCTGGACTTGGGGTTACAAATTAGACACTGGGTTGGTACTGGTGGAATATATGACCATCTTCCCATTTACTTGGAAATAGAAGGGGGGCGAGCAAAACCTAAAGGACCCTTTAAGTTCTACTCTGTATGGCTCAAGGATGACTGTTATAAAAAATTAGTCCCTGATTTTTGGAGAGAAAACCCTCTTGGGAGAAGAGAAGACAGTACCAGAAGATTTCTACAAAATCTTACAGCCCCTAAGAAGATGTCCAAACTTTGGGCACATAACAAAATAATTCAAGAGGATCATAATCTCTGTAAAATTGAATATGATATTGTTGATTTTGAGAATAATCTAGGAGGCATCTACTCCTCATAAGAACACATGGAGAGGATAGTTTCTAATTATGCAGAGAGAGCTAATATTCTTAAGGAAAAGGAGGAATACTCGCACCTGAGGAGTAGAGCCATCTGGATGGTGGAAGAGGATGAAAAAACCAAATTCTACCATAAATTCGCTAATGGGAGAAAGGCGATAAACACCATATGGAAATTACAGAATGAATAGGGGAAGATATTAAATACTTTCCCTGAACTTGCTGATCTTACCTCCTCACACTTCAAAAGTGTATATCAAGACCCCAGGGAGGTAAACCTTGCAAAAATGATTAGGGTGGCACAACTCTTTCCCAAATATGTGGATCCTGGAAAAGGAGATGAATTAACTAATGTTGTCACTCTCGAGGAATTGGAACATACCTTAAAATGGTTTAAAAAGGATAAAATTCCAAGGCCTAATGGTTGGTCAGTGGAATTCTACTTGGCTTTCTTCAACATCATTGGGGAAGACCTACTTAGAATTTTTGAGGAATCGAGAAATAGAGGATATCTTGAAAATTCTATTACCTCTATCTTCCTTGCACTCATACTGAAGAAGGACAACTCGGACTCCTTCGAGGACTTTCGGTCCATATCTCTCTACAATTGCATATATAAGATCATTGCCAAGATTATTGCCAATAGGATGAAGCCCATCCTCTCTAATCATATCTCACCAGAACAATTTGCTTTCCTACATGACAGATAGATCCATGAAGCTATTGGTACTTCCTAGGAAGTAATTCATACATTACACTCAAGGCGAGGCAAAGGTATGATCTTGAAGGTTGATTTATCAAAAGCTTTCTACAAAGTAAATTGGCTTTATATTAGAATGGTGTTAAATCATTTAGGCTTCCCTTACTTATTCATTAAATGGATCATGAGCTACATTACTAATATCCCCTTCAATGTCCTAGTGAATGGAAGTGCATCTCCTTTCTTTACCTCTGGTCGGGGGCTAAGACAGGGATGTCCACTCTTGCCACTACTCTTCTTTCTTGTCATGGAAGGCCTCAGCAATATAATCAAAGATGAGCATCAAAGGGGCAGACTAAAAGGCATAAAGATAACAGAAGGCTGCTCCCTAACACACCTATTTTTTGTTGATGACATCCTGGTCTTTATTAATGGTAGTATTGGGGACATTAGTATCATGAAGGAAAATTTCACCCTCTTCCAAGTGGAAATAGGTATGATTATCAATGACAACAAATCTACCTTGACAATAGCACAATGTACTCCACATGAGATAAATTTTGCACTACAGCGCTTCCACTTCACTCAGCTACATTTAGCAGAAGGACTAAAATATTTGGGGTACAAATTAAAGCCATTGGGTTATAAAATTGCAGACTGGACTTGGCTCATCTCCAAGATGGAGAAAAGACTAAATACATGGTACCTCAAATATCTTTTGCGGGTTGGAAGACTTACACTGATCAAAAGTGTCCTAGAGGCCACCTTGGTTTATTGGATGTCCCTGTCCTGGATACCCAGAGGTATTCTCAACAGGATACAAGCCCTCTGTTGTAGGTTTCTTTGGCAAGTGAACAAACCGGGAAGGATATTTGCATGGGTCAAGTGGGAGGCCCTGAACCTACCAAAAAAATGGGGTGGGTGGGGCCTTAAAAAATTAGAGGATTTCTCTTTAGCACTTGCTGCAAAAATTGGCTAGAAATTAGTAGCAGCAGACAGCCTATGGACAAGGGTCACTTATGCCAAATATATAGCACCTCTACACATCATGGACTGGATTAGGAGAACCCATATAAGTACCACAGGGGTCTTAATCATCTGGAAGGTGGTACTTAAGGCTTTGAGTCCTATCAGGGAAGGTATCACCTGGAGAATCTGATCAGGACACACTATTTGAATTGGCCTTGATCCTTGGATGGGATGTGGGGACATGCATCGTTTACCCAGGGATCTCATACATTATCTCCAGCAACAGAATATCATTTATATATCCCAGATTGTTGACCTGGAAAATTCCACTTTCCTTCATCAAGCCTGGAAATCTACAGATCTGTTAAACATTCCACCTATCTGGTCACGGCATTGGGAGGAATACACCCAAGCACTTACAAATGCCCACATTCATATACTTGAAGGGGATGATGAGATTATTTTGGATCTTTCTAAAAATGGCAGATATACCCCAAAGGATGGTTACATGACTCTGTCAGCACCAAGGAAGCCTCTGATACTTGCTAACTGTTGGAGACATCTTTGGAAACTCAAGGCACCCCCCAAATCTAGACTCTTTATGTGGACCATCCTCCGAAACAAAATTCCTACTGGAGAAAACCTTCTCAAGCAAGCGCAACATGGGCCCCGTTGGTATTGTTTTTGTAAGCAGGCAAATGAATCCACTTCTCACCTTTTTTTAGAATGTACAGCAACATGCAACCTATGGAAACATATTTTACAGCAAATCCTTCCCACAGCTACCTAGGCTGGGAACTCTATTCTTGCTGCTTGATAAGTCTAGCATTATACTTCATCATCACAAAAGATTTGCAATCTTCCATTGCTAACCTGCTGAACGATTTGGATCGCTAGGAACCACAACATCTTTCAGGATTTAGTACCAAATTGGGTTGTACTGGCAACAAAAGTCATTGCAGATTACTCGCTCACCCCTGATGATCCTCCTCCTAGTAATCAGCACATCCTCTCTCATATTCACATAAATTATAACATACCTTGGGAATTTTTTGATGGAGTAGCCCAAGAACAAGGCTGTGGAGGGGGGGCTATTCTTCACCTATCCCATCAACATTCCTTCAGCATGTTGATTGGATTCACAGATGCACAAACAACTCAGCTGAGCTTCTTGCCGCAAAACATATCATACAATTTGCATTGGAGAAAAATTGCATAGAATTACAACTTTATGGGGACTCTAAAATAATTTTTGATTGGCTAAACAGGAAAACTAGATGCTTGACTTATACATTATTGCACATCTTAGCTGAGACTTTGAGATTGATCTCATATTTTAACAATTTTACTTGCTCACATATTTACAGGGAGCAGAACGAAGCTGCCGACAGCTTATCCAAAGAGGCTGTGATTAGGGAGCCGGGCTTCTGGTTTATCAGAGAACATGATGGAGAAGCCTACTATCAATATTATCACACACCATTTATTGATCTAAATGTATAATGATATTGTTTAGGTTCATATTTTTTGAGCAGGCATATGCCTTTTTTGTTTTGTATATACTGTCTATGTACATGTTTTTTACAATTACTCATCTTATGACTATCAATTATGTTTTTACTTATGTTGCTCCCTATGTGGAACAAAGGCAACATATATTTTATATATGATTTTGATCATGCACAGCATATGCATCAGCCTATAGCTTGTAATTTCCTCTTTTATAATGAAATTACGATTTTTCCTTATAGGAAAAAAAATACTAAAAAATTAGAAACCCTTAGAAATCCAAGTTTCTTTGATCTTGTTAATGTGGACCTTTCTTGATAGGAGTCAAAAACAAATTGTGCCTTAGGCCCATAACTCAACAAAAATTAGGCTATTTCTTAATCAAGAGAAAACACCCACATATACGTCATTCAACACCTAGGTGTTAATTAAACGCACACCTAGAACCATACGTCATGATCGAGTGCTTCCCATATTCACTCCCTAATATATCAAGATGTTTTGAACACTTACTTGTAAAACATTAACATGGGATTCTGAGGGCTCAATGACACTAAGCCCTCATGATGCATGTTAGCACCCTATTACTATGAGTCGTACATTATTGGATAATCAATATATATTTTGTGAAAGGCCCTCCTAGGATTTTGATTCTCTATGGCCTCAAAAACACCAAAAAATTTCATCAGTTATAGCAATTATCCTTAGGGGAATTTTGAGGTCTAAAATGGGCCTCCCAATAAAAATCTACAACAAAACTAAACTTCATAAGAACCAATAGGATTCAAGATGATAATGTAAACCATGGAGAATGATTCACCATTTTTGGAGTAAAAAGTAAAAAGATTAAAAAATAATAAAATAATAAAACTACTTTTTCAACTCGCATTTTCAACTTATCTCCCTATGTTTTTCCTCAAATTTCAAGTCTGAGTACTCATTGGATGAAAATTTTAATTCCTCATCTAAGAAGTACACATGTTGCATACTTTTGATGGACCCTTCTACACGAAAAATGATAAATACATGAAAACACATGATTGCAATCACGTTTTTCATGTATTTCTCATTTTTCATGTAGAAGGATCCATTAGAAGTGTGAAACATAGGTACTCCTTGGATGAGGAATCAAATTCTACATCTAGAGAGCATTGCCTCTTGAAATTTGAGTAAACCCATTAGGAAATAAGTTGAAAATACGAGTTGAAAAAAAAATAGTTTTTCTTTTTTTTATTTCTTCCCTCTAACATTTAATGATGTAATATAATCTTATTTTATTATTTCCACTATTATTTTATAATTTCCTTAGGAGGCCAATTTTAAACCTTAAAATTCCCCTAATGTATATCTTATGTGCGATGATGGACCTTGAGCTATTTGGTGATCGAATAAAAAAAAAATCACCACCTTGGGATTCTAGGACACCTGGTGCCCCTCATCCTACAACCTCATTCTTCCAACAACAAGTCATATTATGATGTGGAGAGTGTTGAGTCCTCTTCCATGTGGAACACTTTCCATAAACCATGTGTCACTCACCTTTACACAATAGGCCATCCAAAAGCACCAAAATAGGGTTACATATTTCCTCCACTGCCACACCACCTACTCAATTTTTCATCCCACATCATTACATTGTCTCCTTTTTGGCCAGCATGTCCTAAGCATCAAGATATCAAGTATCATAAAAATCTATGAAATTTTGCATACCTAATGTTTTGGGTGGTCAATAAGGATTTTAGCCATTAGGAACTATATTTTAGCACTCTTTGACTAGGGGCTTAACCAAGAACCAACCATATTGGGTGATCGAGAAAACTTTGTGACTTCTTCACACCTAATGTTCTAGAAGCTGAAAGGATTTAGCCCTAAATTGTTATGCCTTAGCACTTTGTGACTGGAAGCTCAAACCGAGGCTAACCATGTCAGGTTATTAGGTAAATACATGCACTTTTGCATTAAAAAACTATGTATACATGATGTTCCAAGAGAGCTTAGTTCTTGCAAACATTTTGTTAAGTTCCTCAAGAGTGATTCTAGTGACTAAGGGCTCACCATATTAAATATCATGAAAATCCATGAGCATTTACATACCTAATGTTCGAGGGGTCCAATGGAAGAACCTTATATTGAAAGCTAACTATTGGAGCCATCAACTACTATGTAAATATTATTATTTATTCACCGACACTAGATTTGTTACACTTGGCCCCACTAGTCTCACATCATCCCCTTTTGGTTTCATATTACCTCAGTTAGATCATCCTCCTTTGGTTTCATATTACCTTAAGCAAATTTAATTTTTATTTTTTTTATTGTTTAATTCCAAGGAGATCCATGGTGAATTTGGTAAGGAGGGGCATAAGGGTCCTAAATAACTTCATCATATACCACATTCCTTTATCAATTTACCTCCTAATATCATTTTGGCCACCCCCTTTGGTTAAGATTTGAGCATGTTAGGACCCCCCACCCCTCCCACCAAAAAATCAAAATGAATAAGAGCCATCAATCTATGATGGCTTGTGATGCATTAATTAAGGTTACTCACTAAAATCTGAAAGGCCTAAATTTCTATATTTTGTACCATGTCTAAGGATTTGTCTTGTGGATCCAATTGAAATCCATGTGATATTGACATTAATGGAATCTCAATGCACACGCTCCCCTTGGATTTTTTTAGGGACCAACCCTAACCCCTTTTATTTATGTAATAACCCCAAGAGGCCTCTTCAAAGTCATAGTTAGTTAGTTGAGTCAATAAAGCTCATAAGCGGTTGTCTGCATTAATAATGATTGTAATTGGTTGACCTGAATTATATAAAAGGGACCACAATTATTTATAAACGGACCATAGTTAGTAAATAAATAAGGTAACTTGTATTATGAAAGGGACCATTAACAGTTAGGTTTTTGGATGTCATAAAGCTATAAAGAGTCTTAGATAGCAAGGGAAGAATCATCTAGTCATATTTTAGTCAATATTTTCTTTGTTGGAGGTTTCCCCCTCGAAGAGGAAAGTGAACATTGTCTTCTACTTCTGAATAATAAAATATCTTTGCAACTTGTCTCAATTCATGTGATATTTTTGTGTTTCTAGCAATATTGTTTCATATTTCTAGCATTCTAGTATTCTTTGCAGGTCAAGCAGATAACACATCGTATCAAACCACTTTCGAGGACCAGTTGTACCTCCAATTTTGGAAAATTTCTTTTTTCAGGCTAGAGACATGTTTCAGCATCTTTAAACCATGAGATCTGTCATTGAGCGCATAAACCTGCATATTTTTGGAGGCATGCACTCAAGAACTACAAGAGGTGGTAGTGCTTGTTGGACTCCATTATAACCCCTATGGGTACCCCTTCGAGTAGTAGTGCATTATATAGAACCATGCATGAATTGTACTTCCATGTACCCTCAGATATATCGGAAGCCCGCCTTAGGGTAAACTGAAACCTCACCGTATACAATTCGTTGATTGTCTTGTTGCTACATTACACTAAGAACAACATTTGGGGAGATTACTTGCATGTACAAAAGCGTAGTTGGGTAATACAACTAAGGGTACACTTGATCCTCCTTAGTTGGTGGTATGAAATATTGGGTCAAGTACTACTATTGGACCCCTACATATATCGTGATATGTAGCACCTGACACTCATTTGTGACCATAGTTCCCTCAACTATCTGAATATCAAACCCCTATATTTTTGTCCATATCAGATCCAATATTGGGGTTTGGCCATTGTTGTATATATAAAATCCATCAGTTCAGGTTTGGCCACCATTGTACAGATCAGATCTAGTAGTTGCGGTTTTGTCGTTGTTGTACAAGATCAGAGTCAACAGTTGGGATTTCACAATGTAGATTAGACTCTTTGTGTAGTGAGGGTTTTGGCCGATATAGTCCATATCATATTGTCACATAACATTTTTCATTTTCAAGACTTTGGGGTCTCTACTACTGTAGCTGAGCCATGATTTTCTCAAGATATTTGGGAGTATCAAGAATTTTGGATTTCTTTCACCTTGGTATTGATCAGCTAGGACTAAAACTTCTTTCAGAGTAAAAATAAAAATAAAAATATATGGGGTCATCACTATACGCTTACAAGAGACCTAGCCCATAATATTTAGGATGACAAGTTGATCGCAGTGGTACTATTCACCTATAAGCCCCCAATATTCATGTAGTCCCAAATGTTTCTTGAAGTGACTTCAAGTGACCCACATCACTAGACTCCTTAACTTTCCCTCTTTCCAACCATACTACTCTTAAGTAAGCTAAAAAATTGAATAAGGCTAGTGTATGAATGATATTAGGTCTCAAGTTATGGCTACAGAGAAATTCAAAGATCTCGAGAAAAAATTCAATGACTTCGAGCTGTCTTTTGACAACAGAATAACAACAACAATATTGCAAGCCTCGAGAAAGTCTCGTGGAAATATGGGTGGAGAACACAGTGTTGATGCACACATAGGAGGAGAATCCATCCATCACATTCATTTCCATGGAGGTCGCCAATATTTGAGCCACCGAACACCCAAGATGGACATGTACAAATTTTATGGCTCTAACCCGGTAGTATGGGTGGCACAAATGGATAAATATTTCCACCTTAATTGTATATGGGATAATGACACTAAACTACATGTTATAGTTCTTTACTTGGACCAAGAGAGATGGTAGAAGTAGAAATGGCATTAGAAATGCTATCTAGGGAGGCCAACTTGGAAATTTCTCTCAAAATCCATTTGTGATCGTTTTGATTGGGAATCTCATTTTCTAGGTTGTCTCACTAAGCTAAGAAAAATGAGTACAGCATGAGACTATGTTGAAACCTTTGAAAAAATGGTCACTTGGACTAAGGGACTATGAGATTCCTTTTACATGGAATGTTTCATTAGTGGCCTAAAGAAAGCCATCTAATTCCATGTTTGAATGCATCACCTAGCTACTTGGTTGGAAGAATGCCACAAGGTCGTAGATGCAAAAGCAACTTTAAATGCCCAATCCAATCATCCAAATTTCATCGCATGGGCACATTCCACCCTAGCTATGGGCCCCACCCAAACACTTAAGGTTCAAAAGGTGTAGCTGACAGAAATTGTTGAAATAAGGAAATAAGGAATTTGCTACTACTGTGATAACAAATACTCTTGAGGACATAAACGCAAGGAACCAAAATTCTTTCAAATCAAAAATAATGAAAACAAATCCATCAACAAAGCTCCATCCACTGAAGTTCGTGAGGAAGAAAAGGGTGAACCCCAAACATCCTTGAACAATGATACTACATCTCACGAGTGAGCTAGTTATCTCACTCCATACCGTGGCAGGCATTTCGTCTCCCTAGAGTCTCAAAATCAGAGGTTTTATTAAACATCAACTAATAGTGGTGTTGATTGATAGTATCAGCATGCATAACTTTTTCCATAAGAGAGTATAAGAAGTCATCCGTTGTTTTATAAGGGTGGTATCTGATTTCTAAGCCATTATTGTTGATGAGGGGACCATGAAATGTGAAGGATGTTGTGAAAACATTAAGCTTTATATGGGGGATTATCACCTCAAAACCCACATGTTCACCATTGAAATGGGTGATTGTGACATTTTCCTTGGTACTGAATTTCTTTTCACACTGGTCCCTATCACGATGGACTTCCAAGAGTTGTATATGAGCTTTAAGGAAAACGGCCACACTCATACATTGTGAGGACTCTAGGAAGGTGCTCCTACTATCATCATCTCACATCAAATGGAGACACTTTTAAAAAAGGTCCATCATGGGGTAGTAGCACAATTTAATGTCATCCATGCCGTTGAATCTAATCCTACTAGCATTCATCCTAATATGAAAAAGATATTAAATCGCCACCAACGGGTCTTTGACAAACCTAAGGAGCTACCACCCTCTACGGGTTAATATGATCATAGAATCCCTTTGCTTATGATTACCCAACTAATAAATGTCTTCCCCTATCAATATCCTTTTGCATAAAGTATTCAAATTCAAAAAATCATTAAGGAACTCCTAGAAGTCGGTGTTATTTGTCCTAGCACTAGCCCTTATTCATCTCCAATGGTCATGGTTTTAAATAAAAACAGTGAATGGTGCATGTGTCCAAACATTAGGGACCTTAACGTGCTCACCATCAAGGACAAATTTCCTATCCCAGTAATTGATGATGTGTTTGTTGAACTGCATCTGGCCAATTCTTTTACAAAGTTGGACCTTTGCTCAGGCTATCACCAAATACAGATGAAGGAAGTTGACATTCCCAAGACAGCCTTATGCACTCATGAAGGTCATTATGAATTCCTAGTCATTCCATTTGGTCTTTGTAATGCTCCATCCACTTTTTAGAGCCTCATGAACTAGCTTCTAAAACCATATCTCATAAAACTTGTCCTGGTATTTTATGACATCCTCATCTACAACATAACATGGGACACACACCTTTAACATGTTGGCAGGTATTGCAGTTGGTCCAAGATCATAAATTATTTGTGAAATTATCCAATTGTTCCTTTCACATGGAAGAAGTAGAATATTTAGGATACATTGTGGGTCATCAAGGAGTGAGGGTTGATCCGAAAATTCTTCAGGAAATGCAAGATTGGCCCTAACCAAAAACCTTAGAGAGTTTGAGGGGATTCTTGGGTCTCACGGGCTACTATCGCAAAATTTTCAGCAATTATGGACGCATTACCTGAGCTCTCACTAATATTCTCAAGAAAAAATCATTTCTCTAGACTGAAACAACTCAACAGGCCTTCTTAGATCTCAAACAAGCCATGTGCTCCACTCCAATATTGGCCCTACCTGACTTCACAAAAACTTTTGTGATTGAATGTGATGCCTCAGGTACAGGCACTGGAGGAGTATTAATGTAGAAAGGCATACCTTTAACTTTCACGAGTCAACAACTCAGTGGCAAGAATTTGGTTCAATCGATGTATGAGAAAGAAACAATGGCCATCCTCCATGCAGTCGACACTTGGTGACCATACTTATTGGGGTGTCATTTTAAAATATGCACTGACCAGCATAGCCTAAAATATTTCCTAGAGTAGTGTCTATCATCACCACAAAAAAATAAATGGCTCACAAAAATTTTGGGATATGATTATGAGATAATTTAAAATGACAATGTAGTGGTCGATGCCTTATCGCACCAATTTGAGGAAGAGGGAACCTTTTTATCCCTCTCTCTACCCATTCCCGATTGGATTGTAGAAGCCCATCATCAATGGTTCTCCCACCCCTCTATGTCCCATCTCATTATTAGATTACGAAAAAATCATAATTCCTCAAATGATTACTCTTGTAAGGATGAGGTTCTTCACTACAAGGATCAGGTGGTGTTATCCCTCACCTCCACCCTCAAAACTTGCATCTTGGAAGAGTTTCACTCCTCTCCTGCTGCAGTATATTCAGGCTTTGAGAATACTTATGCACAATCACATCACTCTTTCTTTTTTAATGTCATATGGAATGAAATTCTTACTTTTGTATCTGAAAGTGACGTATGCCATCATAAAAAAGGGGAAAAAATCAAGATATAGGGAACCTTACAACCCTTTCCACTCCCTTCTTCCGTCTGGACAGATGTTTCCATGGTTTTCATTACAGGTCTCCCAAATTAAAAAAAAAACAAATAAATAAAAATAAAATTAAATAAATAAATAAAAATAAAATTAGTCATCTTGGTGGTCATTGACATAATTTCCAAATATGCTCATTTTTGCACTCTACCACACCCATTTACCCCAACGTTGGTAGCTCAAGTTTTCATGGACCAAATATTCAAACTACATGGCATGTTGACTTCCATTGTGTTTGATCGTGACCCCACTTTCACCAAGATGACGCCATATGAGGGAGTATATGGAAAAATCCCACGTTCACTAACTTCTTATATCCCCGAATCTTCCAAGGTACGAGAAATTGATAAGCTCTTGTAGAACTGTGCAGTAATGATACTGCATCTCAAAATAATCTACATCAAGCTCAGAATCAAATTAAGCAACAAGTTGAACAAAGAGTTCATTTCAATTAGGTTACCTGGTGTTCCTCCCACTCTAACCTTATAAGCAGACCTCTCTCAAAGAAAAGTGCTACCAGAAACTAGCCCCAAAATTCTATGGGCCTTATCAGGTGCTTCAACATATAGGAGAAATCGCTTACAAACTGGCCCTGCCAACTACTTCAAAAATCCACCCAGTCTTCCATGTATCCTGCTTCAAGAAAGTTGTGGGGAATAATTGCAAGGCTCAAACAAGTCTGCAAGAATTGGATGAGGATGGTTCACTTTGGCCATGACCCAAATAGGTCCTCGATGTTGGCAAAAGAAATTGTTACGAAACTAGCTCACAAAAAGATAGAAAAGATAGATCAACACCTTAAAATTGAGCCTCTTCGAGGGGAAACCTCCTTTACATTACACAAATGAACAATTCTTGGATTATATAAATGACAAGACCTCCTTTCTATATATAGGAGTCTAAGGGGTCATAATATAATCAGAGCCAACATAACAATAATAATGTAAGCGCACAATAATAACAATAATGGGCCTCTATGGGGCACAATAATAACAATATGGGGACTACATGGGCACAACAATATAATAAGGGGGTTGTACTAATAACAATAAGGGGTTACACTAGTAGTATAGGGACCTAACA
>APFE030046140.1:0-36718 GCA_000404065.3 Pinus taeda | reverse complement strand
TTTTCTTCCAATTGTTGTGGTGTTGCTCTAAAGAAGGTGTTTCTCTTTGTATCCTCATAATGTGCTATCATTTCCTCCATGAAAATTGACCATGTAACAAGTTGTTTATGAGACGAAAACCCTTTATACCATAAAAATTGATCTGGTTCTAAATATGAAGATGCAATACATACCTTTTGTAATAGTGGTACACCATGTAGATCAAAATATTGCTCCATTTGTCGTATCCAATTTACTAGGTCCTTTCCATCAAACTTCCTCATATCGCCTTTTCTTGATTTCAGGAGCTCGATCTTGAAACAACTATAACTCTGTAATTTCGGATCTCCAAGTTTTGAAATTCCATCCTGTAGTAGCTCTCTGAGTCCTCTTTCTAACCCCGAAAGTCTGATCAAGATTGGATTTTGTAAGGAAGCGTTATGTCAAATCTACCACGATGACTCGATTATAGACTGGTTCAATAGATCGAACTTGTATGACGAGCCACATGTCACTGTTTCGACCTTCGGATCTCAAAACTATGCACAGAAAACTACAGTTTGTCCTCTTTCTGTAACTTCTTACGAAATTTCAATTTGTTGCTCAGAGATAAATTTATGACGATTTTCCCAAGGTCACCTATTTAGGATGTAATTTGGAAGTCTACAACAACCCTAACTTCCTCAGATCATATATCCAAAAATAGAGCGAGACAATATCTGAAATTTGGACACGAAATTCAGAATAATTTCTTCTCAAATGGGTGTTTTCTTTAGCTTCTGAAACTTTGTAGAAAAAAGGTTATAATGAAAATACCACGATGATCTGTTTTAGATGAAATTCTGGAGCTTGCAAAAACCCTAACTTGCTCAGATCATATCTCTGGAAATATAGCGAGACAAGATCTCAAATTTGAATGCACGGTTCATACTGACTTCTTCTCAAATGGGTTTTTTTTAGCTTCTGAAACTTCATAGCAAAAAATTTATAGAAAAAATTCCACAATGACCTGTTTGGAGCAGCAAAACTCTAGAATCCACACCTCTAATACCAAATGTTATGAAACCAGCTCACAAAAAGATAGAAAAGATAGATCAACGCCTTAGAATTCGAGGGACAACCTCCTTTACATTACACAAATGAATAATTCTTGGATTATACAAATGACAAGACCTCCTTTCTATATATAGGAGTCTAAGGGGTCATAATATAATAATAATAATGTAAGCGCACAATAATAACAATAGTGGGCTTCTATGGGGCATAATAATAACAATATGGGGACTACATGGGTACAACAATATAATAAGGGGGTTGTACTAATAACAATAAGGGGTTACACTAGTAGTATAGGGACCTAACAGAAATCTTCATGGCTGCATGATCAAGGAAGTCCTCACCATGTGGAAAGACACCTCTCCCATAGATTTGACATGGGAACCAACCATTATTTTTCAGCATTTCCTATAGCTTCATCCTTGAGGATTGTTATAGACATATTTGGGAACATCAACCCTAGACTTATACGTCGATGTATTAGGTCTCATCAACCTCTAAAAAGAGTTGTTTCACACCCTAAAGGAACAAAGTCATCTAAATACATCATTCCCCAAAAGTTCCATCTGAGAAACCATCTAGAAATTGCCTAAATTGAACCATAATGACTGCTCCACTGGCAAAGTGCGATGCATATTGAATGGTACACTACTAGGGTGTGATGCATACTATTTAGACCTTCTATAGGGTGCGATGGGCAAGGATAGACAAATATTTGGGACATTTTTCAGTTGATTGCTCATGGAATCTTCTAGAACTTTCTCCTATGCCACTTGCCTCTCTGAATTCGCCCAAGGATGAATAAGGGATCTAAGAAAATATCCAATCCCTTCTCTTGTGGAACCCATTGTAATAAGTGGAATGACATTAATCAAACCCCATGGATGACTCACACCCTTGCAAACATCTATAAATGGATCTCTCATCTAAGAGATCCGGAGGCTGGAATATTGTGAATTGTAAAGAATTGCTAATAGTTTTTAATTGAGGAAAGAGCATTGTATTCTTGTTGGTGTGATCTTTCTACTTCATGAGGTGAAGAAGGATTGAAGTTGGGAGCATGATGCTAGATCAAACAACTGGGTTGTAATTCTCCTTTCTATTAATAAATCTCTTCAAGTTTTCTTCCATATGATTGTGCAATTGTGAATGTTATCATTTGTGAATGCTATCATTTGTTCATTATATATCTGATTCTATAATGGTTATGTTGTAATAGATCACGATGCTTTGACGGTTCTTTGTTGTTGTACTTGTGCAGGTACTCTCCAAGTGTGTTAAGTATGAGGACGAGTTGTGGGATTTGTCAAAGGGGAGAGAGATCAAACAAGGGATTAATAAAAATTTCCAGGTTGGTTCCATTATCTTTCTCTTATCTATTACACATAGAAGAAATCATTGAATTGCTTTAAACTGTTGTTTCCAGGGTAGCTGCCAAACCTAGAGGGCTAACATTCTTTAGGAATACTAGTTTTCCCATAAACAAATTGGTGACTCCACTGGGGAATGAACATATGTTTGTTTGTTGTTATTGTTTGTTCTATGTTCAATTTGATAAACTGTAGACAGATTCTGAAGTCAGCCAGGTATCCTTTGAACTACTCTTGCTCTGCAATTGCATAGTAGATGAATGTTGCTTCAGTCGACCTCTGGTTTAGTTTATGAATTAAACATTTGACTTGCAAGCACATCTAGATTCCTTTTTGGTAGCTCAATAACCTCTCAAGACATTCCATCATACTTTGCTCATCATTGTTCATCAAAACCCACCTTAACTCATTGAAAACAGCGCCACATTTGAGCCAAAACCCATTTCAGTTGCACTCCTTGGACCATCGCACTGTCTTCCATTGTGACTCAGTATGCATCCCACCTCCCGAGTGCAGTAAGTTCAATGCATCTCATTTTCTGTGAAGCCTAGGTGTGATGATTGACTAACTTCTTTTTCCATCTAGAAATTGAGGGTTTTTTTACCTTCTTTTCAGTCTTGTTTGGTTCTTTTGCTGCAAATGAACAGTGCCTCTTTACTGAAACTTACTTGCATCACTTAGATCAGCCTCAATTAAATTAGGATTAGTGAATGTTTTTATGTATTTGTTCCTCATTTACAATCCTTTGTCAAAAAGTTGTTTTAATCGATTTGTCGCTTTGGTACAAAAAGTGTCGTAATTGTCATTTTTTGTCGAAAAGAGAAGTGTGGTAAATTCTTCCTTCACTTGATAATCGATTAAACATTTCTTGATGCATTTGATTTGATTTGTTTACATTCAAAGTGTCGAAAGCATTTTTGTTCAAAATTGAAAGTGTCGTTTTTTAGTCTTCCTTTCTCTTTCGAAGAAGAAATTGTCGAAAATGTCATTTTGAGTGAAATATTTCAGATCTTTGCTACATTTAGTTTTCCTTTTGGCATTTTTCACATTAAGGAAAGAAAAAAGAAAATACATGCATTTGCATTTAGCATTTTTTTTATTTGTGTGTGAAAAGATGATTTAGGGAAATTCACTAGTGTGTGCTCTTTGCTCTTTGCTTAAAAGCATTGTTATCTTCTTTCCCTAGTAGCTAGGATTTTCATTGCTCAAATAAAAAAAGGTTGTTTATCATTGTAGATTGCATCTTAGGAATTTCATATCATCATCATGTGGTGAACCATTGAAAGGCAAACTCTAAACGAGATCAACTTTAAAATGAATTTCAATGAACCTAACAATGCTTTGGAACTTAACGCAACATATCTAGAATTCTAGGCTAGTGACATGTTCCGGTGTCATTAAAACTAGTGGCTATCATTTTCATTGAAGGTTGGGTGATTCCTCCTCCTTGATACGACAAGTGCTAGCATGGACTTGTGCTCCCGGTACCATTGTGTATATATTGGTAGACCACAATAGGGTTAAATCCTTTATCCATAGGAAACTGAGTCTGTCACCTTATTAATTGCAATGCACTGAACACAGCATTCAGGAAGATTAACTATCGTACATAAGTCCTTGGTAAATTTATTTTTAATTTATCACCAAGGTGTATATTGCAGTTTTTTGATTGGTTTGGTAATCCCTTTGTCTAGATTTTCTAGAGTAGTCACTTTCGTTCCTTTTCGACTCTTTAAAAGAAAAGGTCCATCTGAGCACTTGTCCTTTCAGGCTCATTAAAAATCGAAGGAGACTAGAGTCATATTTAGATTTTTCTCGACTCTTAAAAATTGAAAAAGAAAAGTTGTGTCCAAAGTGTCATTAAAGTTAATTGACTGTGAATAACATCCATATTCCTTAGTTGATCTTAGGTTGAAACATATGACGACAAATCTAGAGTCCATTGATCAAGGAATCCCTTTTGATGGGAATCCTAGTCCTTTTCCTTCTTTCGGAAATATTGGTGCTCCTTATATGGCTACATTATCCCTTCTGAGACTTGCCATTGGCCTGCCAGTATGGCTATTTTCAACCTCTTTGGTTCAAAATGTCATAATTTCTCCACAATCGAGTACACCTTCAACTGGAAAAAATCAACCTCTGATTGATCCTGAAATTGACCCTTCGCCTTCTTCCTTATTTATTTCTTCCTTCCCTTATTCCTCTTTGCTCGGTGAAAGTATTGATACTAGTAACCAAGTGGCTAAGAAGAAGAACAAAGGGCAGGACAAGAAGAAGAAGCCAATTCAGCAAGGGGGCAACCAAACAACCATTGCTCTGAATGCAACATCTAATGAAAATTTGTCCATTAAGCCTCACAAAGTCAAATCTCCATGCATAATTTGTGTGGAAGACCATTTTCATCGAAATTGTCCTTACTTTCCTCAAATCTTGAAAGAATGGTCTTCCCGTTCACACCATCCCATGTCATTAGCCTCTGGAGATCATGTTGGTAACACATCATCAACTAATGATAGTAAAGTTCATGGACATAAGGGAAAAGTCAAGCTTCCATGTAGGTTATGTGAAAGGAATCACCCCTTTCACCTTTGTCCCTTTTTGGATGAAGCCAAAAGTGTGTTGGATAACCGTACTGCTTCACCGCAATAACTTCCATCTGGTTACAGGAAACTCTCCCTAAATCCTTCATTAATTGATGAACCGACTCACCAAAATCAACCGTCAGTCCAAACCACTCTCTCTAAAAGTGAATCTTGTGAGTCTATACCCGACCAAAATCAACAGGTCAAGGTAACAGTTTACCCAATTTCACCTTCAGCTATCGTACCTTTCTCGAAGAAAGTGAAAATGATACCATTCAAGTTCCTTTTGTTATTTAAAATTCTAATGAGCTTGGGAGAAATCCACCTGTTCCATCAAGATAGGAGGAAAGTCCTCCAGTTCTCATAACTCAAGGGGTTAATTCTCCTATTTCTACGGTACCCTCTCCAAGTAGTCTAGTCACTTCCATTGATTGGAATCAACTGGCGGAATCTCGCCCTCCTTCTTATGTGCCTTTCCAGATCATAGTACAAGTTTGTAAAATGATTGTATCTAGCACTATTATAGATGAAGGTGCATCAGTGAGTATCATTTCTTCAACTTCTTGGAAAGCGCTTGGTTCGCCACTGCTTGTGCCTGTTATACAGAATTTTTTGGGCTTTAATAGAGGAACCAGTTGACTGTTAGGGATCCTTCCTAAATTACCTATCACTTTGGGAGGAAAGACCGTTTATCTAAACATGATGGTAGTCCCAGGACCTTTAGACTACAATTTACTTCTTGGGTGTGACTATGTTTATAACATGGAAGCTATTGTTTCAACACTTTTTCGAGTGATGTGTTTCCTGCATGAAGGCAAGATTGTCACCGTCGACTAGCTTTCATTCCCTGGTCCAAGTATAGCTCCAAGTGAATCATCATCACTAAATGGTCCATTTATATCAATAGTATCATCCCCACCACAGGTTAATTATGTGGCAACCAGTTCCATACCTACATCAACTGACGATCAATTCAGTGATGTTGTACACCATGTACTAGAGGCATTAGAACTAGATTTCTCCTTCATGACCTCTTAGGAGTTGTGATCGAGGAGCTCGAGGATAGTTCCTTGTCTTGTGTCAACCTCGTTAAAAAATGAAACCAAGGAGTATGAGGATAGTTCTTTTACTATTTCAACCTCATTAAAAAATGAAACAACTCTTACGAGCATAATTCCTTGTCTTGTGTCAAGCTCGTTAAAAAATGAAACAAAGAATATGATGTGTTAAACAGTTAATTGAACATCTTTGACCACCAAGCAAACTTTTTGTCATGTTTTCGAGCTTTGATTCAAAAATGAAAAGAAAAATATAGAGTCTCTTTAAACCCTTTTCAGACTCGTTAAATATGAAAAGATTGTCGAGCGCTTGTCTTTTCCAGCTCGTTAAAGTATTGGAAATGTCATCCCTCTTGTATTATTTTATCCTTTTTCGGACTTGGGGGATTACTTTACGAAAAAGAGCTTGTGGAGTTTTCTTTTCATCCATTTTCAAACTCTCTAAACATGAAAAGGACTGAGTTATCCTTGTCGTTAAACTCGTTAAAATAATAGTGACAAACTTGTCCATATAGACGAGACCGAGTTTCACTGTCGCTAGACTCGTTAAAATATAAATAGCGACAGGTTTTCCCGAAGGGTAAATTATAGAAGAAGCATATGTTATCCTCCTCAAGCTTGACAAAAATAAAGAACTACTGGTCAACAATGACTGGGAAAAAAAGGGAAAAAAACTTGAAGAATTTATGGTAGCAAGTCGCTCTTGAACATGACACTTTCACTTCATCTCCATTATTGAGTTGGGTTGGGTTATTCCGTTTACCAGTCATCATACGATTGGTCTTTCATACCATCCATATTTTGGGGCTAACACTACCAATTCATCTCAGTGTTGTCGACATGTTCAAGAGAAGTCATTCAGTTGAGAAATCACCATCCAGTTAATGTCTCATACACCACAATACCTCCATGTTCTACTTCAGAACATCTCTTCACATGGATTGACTTGCACATCAGGTGAAGATTGAATGAGTTTGAAGACCCCATATCTAGTTTCATCCATCCAGGCTGCTATATATTCAGGGATATAAAAACATCAAATGTACAAAGGCTCTACATAGATGGCCATCCTAACCATGGATTGCAACTCTATATCTGTAGAATCACGAATCTGTATCTGCAGACGGCTATCTGATCTATGTACATGAAATGAAATTTATAAATTTGAGCATGGGAATGCCTCCCTCAGCTAGATCATGAAAAATTATATTACGATGATGTATTGTATTGTAACTTATGCAGATCACCTTCTAGTTTGAAACTTTGAATCCTCATGATAAAGCATTTCACCCGACATGAATATTTACGACCTCATGCTTTAGGGGGCAACTGTTATAGACATATTTGGGCACATCAATCCCAGACTTATATGTCGATGTACTAGGGCTCATCAACTGCTAAAAATAGTTGTTTCACACCCTAAAGGAAAATATTCATCTAAATATGTCATTCCCCAAAAGTTCCATCTGAGAAACCATCCAGAAATTGCCTAAATTGAACCATACTCACTGCTCCACTAGCAAAGTGCAATGCATACTGAGTGGTACACTGCCAGGGTGTGATGCATATTGTTTAGGCCTTCTATAGGGTGCGATGGTCGAGGATAAACAAACTTCCGGGACATTTGTCAATTGATTTCTCATGGAATCTTCTAGAACTTTCTCCTATGCCACTTTCCTCTCTGAATTTGCCCAAGGATGAAAAAGGGATCTAAGAAAATCTCCAATCCCTTCCCTTGTGGAACCCATTGTAACAAGTGGAATGACACTAATCAAATCCCATGGATGACTCACACCCTTGCAAACATCTATAAATGGATCCCTCATCCAAGAGATCTGAAGGCTGGAATATTGTGAATTGCAAGGAAGTGTTGATAGTTTGTAATTGAGGAAAGAGCATTGTATTCTTGTTGGTGTGATCTTGATACTTCATGAGGTGAAGAAGGATTGAAGCTGGGAGGATGATGCTGGATCAGACAACTGGGTTGTAATTCTCCTTTCTATTAATAAAGCTCTTCAAGTTTTCTTCCATATGATTGTGCAATTGTGAATGTTATCATTTGTGGATGCTATCATTTGTTCATTATATCTGATTCTGTAATGTTTATGTTGTAATACATCATGATGCTTTGACGGTTCTTTGTTGTTGTACTTGTGCAAGTACTCTCCAAACGTGTTAAGTATGGGGAGGAGTTGCAAGATCTGTCAAAGGGGAGAGAGATCAAACAAGGGATTACACAGAAGTTCTAGGTTGCTTCCATTATCTTTCTCTTATCTGTTACACATAGAAGAAATCATTGAATTGCTTTAAACTGTTATTTCTAGGGTAGCTGCCAAACCTAGAGGGCTAGCATTCTTTAGGAATACTAGTTTTCCCAGAAACAAGGACAAGGTTACTTTTGATGTGGAATAGCATGTTAGGATCCAACCTTAACCCCTTTATTTATTAATAAGCCCAAAGGGCCTCATTATAGTTATAGTTAGTTAGTTGAGTCAATAAATATCGTAAGCGGTTATCCGCATTAATAATGATTGTAACTGGTTGACCTACATTATATAAAAGGGACCACTATTACTTATAAATGGGCCATAGTTAGTAAATAAAGAGGTTAACCCATATTATGCAAGGGACCATTAGTAGTTAGGGTTTTGGATGTCATAAAGCTATAAATAGTATTAGATAACAAGGGAAGAATCATCGAGTTATATTGTAATCAAGATTTTCTTTGTTGAAGGTTGCCCCCTCGAAGAGACAAATGAACATTGTCTTCTACTTTTGAATAATAAAATACCTTTGTAGCTTGTCTCAATTCATGTGATATTTTTGTGTTTCTGGAATTATTGTTTCGTATTTTTGGCATTCTAGTATTCTTCGCAGGTCAAGTGCATAATGTAATTGATATCAATAAAAACATATTTTCCAATAGCACATTATGGAGAAGACCTATGTTAAGCCTCCATCCACTTACCTCTCTTTTAAATCTCATTTAATATTGGAATATGAATAGGTGGATAGGGATGTAATATTACAGACCACTAATAATCTGAAATTGTTACCCTTCCAATCAGAAGGTGGCATCAAGATTTTTATCGCTAAAATAAGCATATGAAATGTTTTCCATTTTGGTTATAATTATTTAACCGCCTTTAGAATTGTGGAACAAGAGCTATTTGAAATCATAAAAAAAATCATAGGTGTAGATTACTTTATATTAATGAACAAACTCTAAAAAGGTAAATGATTTTGGTCTCCAAGTTTTCGATGGATTTGAATCTAAGAAATATCCTTTCTAACATTATAGAAATAGATAGTGGGATATGGATTCATTGATGTAACAAGGACTATGCCCAAATAGTTTTCATGTGCACCATATGTAGGGAATATGGACACTTACAAAGGAAATTCCATTGTAATGACATTAATAATGCATCTTCTATCATACCCAATGGATTTAATATTGAAGAAACAAAATAATATGGTATTAGGTCATAAGAGAGATAATTTCATACCTCAAAGGAAATTTTAAGAACAATAGTTTCTTGACATGATTTCTATTAAAATAAAGGAAAAATAAATGACATGAACTAAAGAAATAATGTGTAGAATGTCATAAGGGATTACAGAGTAAAGTAACTAGGGATGGATTCCATAGGAAATCAAATAACAAGGTCCAAAATGGAATTGAGAGAGAAATAGACCATCTCAATAACAAAAGCTTAAAATTCCAACATTTTGTTACATGAGGTAATTTGGTTTTTCAGGTAAATAATTTTCTAATTCGATCTTTGATAGGTTTTATCTATATTATATGAAGAAAATATATGATCTTAAGTTTGTATATACCTTTTTAAGTAAGTTCTAGATGTAACTAAGGGGACTATATGTTATAGATCTGATCTGAAAATATAAGAAAATATAGCTCTAATACCACTTGTTATAGATCTAACCCAAAAATATATGATAATAGAAATAAACCCAAGAAATAATAAGATCTGAAATATAGAAAATGCTTCACTTCATTAATATCAAACCCTTAAGGTAGGGCAACACCATACATTCACTCCTTAAGGAAGGAGAACACTCCACAAGCCATATGCATGTTCATACAATATTCCTTCACATCTCTCAATGGGGAGTCTCCAGCCTCTATATAGGCCTCGTACATACAATACCATGGGTCATTACAATGGTTCCCTCAATACCATATATCTAATACCATGGGCTCATTACATTATTGCTAACTATTTGTGGTCCCTTACATGATACAGGTTAACCACCTTATTTATTACTATCGTCCATCCCATTATTATATTATTCCCTTGGGTACCTCCCTTTGTACCCCATATTATCCTCCCTAGGTATACTACATTCCACCCCTCTTAACATGTTTCATCCCTGAAACATGGGAAGAACACAAATAATAAGATTTACTCAAAAGAGTAGTCCACTGGTACCATGCACATGCATCTAGCCATCCAAGAGATAGATGAACCCTCGATCCAGTTGGTGCCTCGTTTGCTTGAGATGGAAGTTGACCCTAGAGGCTCTTCTGTGTTGATGTGTAGTAGGTGGATCGTCTCTCCTCTCGATCTGTCATGCGGGGGTTGTTGTCCTTGTGGCTGATTTGTTGCAATCTTGTTGGTTGTTTTCTTTTGGGGTGATCTAGGTGGTGATATGCTGAAGTTTTCACCCACGTTGTCTTTTTCTTTAGTTCACCACCTAATGGAGCCTGATTGGTAGCAGGTGCAGGTTGTGGCATCTTTTGTTGTTGCTTATCTTCCAATATTACTTCAACCATTGATTCCTCATCTGATGTATTTGCACCTGTAACATTTCTGCTTCAGTCTCCTTGGACTCTACCTGTACCTGGTTTGATGTTTTTGTTTGGTTATCGACCATCAAGGGCTCATCATCTTATGTGTCAATCCTTGGAACATCTTCTGCTTCAACCTCCGTTGACTCTACTTGTTTATTGATGGAAATATCCCGTAATGTAATTTTCTTCTTTTTATACCAGAGCTTCAGGAATTTCTTCGGCACATTAATATTGATAGTACCCATGGATTCCATCCAAGGATATCCCAAAACCACATCCATGTTATCCAGATGTGAAGTGTAAAAATCACCATGCAACACATACTTATCCATAGAAATCTTCAAATCCTTATAAACTTGAACATCCTCATCATCAACTTGTGTGTTTTCAATGTCTTTTGCTGAAACTTGCAATTTTTTTATCAAATTAACATTGATAAAATTGTGATGACAACTAGGATTTATAGACACAACAATCTTCTCCTTCTGAATGAATCCATGAACCTACAATAATGATATACCAGTAGAAAATAACCCCTTATTCTTCTGTTTTCTATCATGATACCATTTGTCTAATAGGACTCTTTCAAATTCTTCATTTGACAGTTTGGTCCCCTGCTTGTTGTCAAACGAGTGCAAGCATTTGGACGCCTCATCTTGGAAATTAAGCGGTACCATAGCCCTCCAAAATTTCCCATATTTGAACTTTTGTCTCTGTATCAATTCTTTAATAGTAGGGCTATCATATTTTCTTGTAAAATATAGCATCTCCATGAAGAGGGTTAGGGAAAAACTCACTTACTTGGAGAAAATTTTAAATGGCCACAATTCCGTCAATATTACACAGAATCCCTATTATGACCTATTTTCAGAAATAGAACAACCATTTTTCATCTTCCCATGTGGTAGAAATCTCAATCTAGGCACTAGAATTCCAGATCCACACTGCAACTGTCCTGCCGTCACAAACAATTTCTGAAAAAATAAATAAATAAATAAAATAAAAATTAAAGAATTAAAGAATTTAAAAAATTAAAATTTAAAAAAAAAAATTAATTTTAAATTTTAAATTTTAAAAATTAAAAAAATTAAAAAAATAATAAATTAATTAATTAATTAAAAAAATAAATAAAAATAAAAATAAACATAAAAAAAAAAAAAAAAAATAAAATAAAATAAAATAAATAAATAAATAAATTTTAAATCAGTGAGACTCTGATTCGATTGATTTTATTTTTTTGAAATTGGGTATTTTTTCATTAAAAATCCAGATCTACAATTAGATTCTAAAGATTTTGTATCAAAACGTATAGATCTGTGCCGCAAACTCGCCGCGCCGAAAAAAATGTCTGCAACACCACTGATTTTTAGATCAGCTATATCTCCTTCATACGGACTCTGATTCGGCCGATTGTTTTTTGAACTTGGGTATTTTTCCACAAAAAATCTAGATCTATAATTAGATTTTGTAGATTTTGTACCAAATTGTACAGATCTGATCTGCAAACTCGCCAACCCAAAAAAATTCCTGCAAAAATAAAATAAAAAAATAATAATAATAATAGTAATAAATAAATAAATTCTCAACTTTGCCCAAGAAAGTGCTATGATACCACTTGTTATAGATCTGATCTGAAAATATAAGAAAATATAAGTAACTGGGGATGGATTCCATAGGGAATCAAATAACAAGGTCCAAAAGGGAATTGAGAGAGAAATAGGCCATCTCAATAAAAAAAAGCTTAAAATTCCAACATTTTGTTACATGAGGTAATTTGGTTTGTCAGGTAAATAATTTTCTAATTCAATCTCTGATAGGTTTTGTCTATATTATATATACCTATTTAAGTAAGATCGAGATGTAACTAAAGGGATTATAGATGTTGTACATCATCAATTTGCAGCCCATTCTAGTTAAGGTATGAAGTCTTTTTCTACTTTATCATAATAATTCCCTGTATTTAGATATAGGAGGGAAGGTAGGAGAAAATTAATTTTCCCATTAGAGTGTAGAAAGGCTTTATATGATCTATGAATTGATATGTCTCTCCTTGAATATCCATGGTTTCATATCTTCCCATAATAAAATATCCATAAGGAAATTAGTAGATAAATATAAACCATATGTCTCGTTGTTTCATAAAACAATGAGAGGTATAGAGGATGCTAGGAGGAACTTAAGTCAAATGTTTGTTGGATGAAATTTTAAAATTTTGGGTAATGTAGCTAGATCAATGGGATTGGTAATTGCATGGTAGAGCACTATAAAATTTTATCACTCTTTCTTATTCAAATTAAGTATATACGCAAATTTATTCTCTAAATAACTTTAAAGAGCCTTCATTTTAAAATTTGGTAATATGTATCTTTAAACAAATGAATAGTGCAAATGTAACCTAGACCAAAATATGTGTTAGAGGAATTGAATATTATGTGTTAAGACTTGATCTTGAAATGAGTATGGAATAAATATGGGGAAGGAGGATATAGAGATCCACTAGAATACCTTTTTGTCTAATAAATTAGAGAGGAAAGGACTCATCGCTCTAGAGTGCATAGAGGTTGTTCTCACATTGAAGAATCATAGGAAAGGATTTAAACGGTTATTCAAAGGTTATATTGATTCTTCATTTCCAAAAGTTGCTTAAAAAGGGAAGGAAGAGTTAAAGCATGAATAGGTATAGGGGGCTATTTGGATCATAAGCCTTAACAATTTAGAGTAACAAAGGAGAGAAGGAAATACCTACTAAATTCAACTTCTTCTAGCATAAAAATAGGGATATAGAAATTTAATATTCCATAAATGGAAGCATTTTGATGGAGATGAAGAATTTACAATCAATCAATTTGAGGATAACTTAGTAAACATTGAGAAAGTTACTCAAAATTGAACCAATGGGAGGTAAGGTGTCGTAAAGTTGAATTGAACCTAGAAATAACTCTATGGAGAATAATATAAGTTCTTTCTTTGAAAATGAATAGCAAGAAATAAAACAATTGGAGGAATAGAATATGAACCTCTCAAACCTCTCAAAAAGTGCAGAGGTGTATAGGTAAATAGGGGTTATACAAGCAATAGTTTTTCTCAAAATTATGCTAATATGAAGAAGAAAAAAAATACAATATGAAAACTTAGTCAATCAAATAATGAAACATTGTAAAGAATTAATAGAAAGTATGAGACAATTTGAAATTTTCTGAAAATAACTTTGAGTTATTAATATATATAAAATTATAGCCCTCCCCTCGTCTTCTAAACCTTTCATTAATGAAAAAAAAATTGTCAACTAGTGGAGAAAGTGTCTTAAAAATCATCTAAATATAATACATTGCATTTAGACAACAAAGAGTCAGACATGATGAATCACCAATTGAATAGCATTTAATTGTTTCATTAACCTTTATGAAATATGAAATACGCCATACTAAAAAAAATAAAAAATATCATGAAATGATAGGATTTGGAAAACATTTCAAGTTATCTTTATACTATCATCAACAAAGATGGTTTTAAATAATATTCCTTCTAATTCTAAAAAAAAAAAACTTAATTATTTATTTAATATTAAAATCCTTTAATAAATTTTTAATTAAATTTAAAACTACCCATTTAATTTGATTGATTATTAAATCATTTCAACAATAATATAATTTAAAACATAAATATCAATATACAAATATAAATCTAATACATCAATTCTAACTGCCATTTTAATAAAAATAATAATTAAATAATTTCTTAAATAATTAAAACCCTAGAAGGATGCTCGAAGACCGCAAATGGAGGACTATTACAGGTGCAATGATCAATGGTATATCCTATGTATTGGTGCCTCGTGAACACGAAAAGTAAGGCCCAGATGTCATTCTGATGATAATCGAATTGTTTTTAGTGTGATTCTTTTGGAAGTTTTTTCAATGATATTTTTTGGTATAATTACTGTAAAACTTGGCATGAATTTATTGAAATTGCAAGCTTGATGGTAATCCTTACGTAATCGAAGTGCCTTAGGGATTTTTTAGGGGTTTTTGAGAGCATTGAATCTATATATACAGTCAAATCAAAAAAACTGTTTAAATAACACAAATCAATCATTCATCAATCTGTTGGTCTTTATGTTGTTCAATCATTCATCTAGAAATTAATTGAATTAAGTCTATCACTGACATCAACATTTGTTGTCTTGGTTATTTTTTTCTTGTAAGAAGCCTCTTCCTATCACCCATTTTCTCCACAACAAGAGCTACCACAACCACGACAACCATTTTAATTATGTTTTGGAGAATTGGGAGTAGGATTTAGTGCATTTTCATAAATAGGATAATTATGGGAAGTAAGAACAAGGTTACGGGCAATGATTTATTGGGTAAATCACTTATCAAAATGGTATTATTCATGTCCCTTATGCAAAATTCATGGATTTTAAAGGTTTTTTTTTCCACATCTTTAGAGTTAGGTTATCCGTGTGGTTTGGATAGTGCTCCAACCACAATGCTCTTCCTTTAGGAGGGTTGCAATTAGAAAATTGTAAAATAGTGTATTAAAATATTTGTGTTTTGGTTTTTTGTCTCTCTCCAAGTTTAATAAATCTAAGGTTAAGATGTCTTTATGTTGTTCAATCATTCATCTAGAAATTAATTGAATTGAGTCTATCACTGACATCAAAATTTGTTTTCTTGGTCATTTTTTTTCTTATAAGAAGCCTCTTCCTATCACTCATTTTCTTCACAACAAGAGCTACCAAAACCACGACAATCATTTTAATTATGTTTTGGAGCATTGGGAGTAGGATTTACTGCATTTTCAGAAAGAGGATAAAAATTGGAAGTCAGAAGAAGGTTATGGTAAATGATTTCTTTGGTAAATCGCTTCTCAAAATGGTGTTATTCATGTCCCTTAGGAAAAATTAATGGCTTTACAAGGTTTTGTTTTTTTCCATGTCTTTAGAGTTAACTTATTTGTGTGTTTTGGATAGTGTTCCAACCAAAATGCTCTTCCTTTAGGAGGGTTGTAGTTAGAACATTGTACAATAGTGTTAAGTATAATAAACAATGCCATCCTTTAGTGGTATGTACAATAGTGTTGAGGGGTACTATGTCACTCTCTTTATTTCCTTTTAAAGTCCTATTTAGATCCATGTAACCCAATTCAATAAAATATTTGTTCATTGAATGATTACTTTTTTTGGGGATGCCCTAATTTGAATGGATTATGATTTGTGTCATTTTGCTAATTTCGATTCTAAATATTATGGATATAAGACAACTGGAATTAATGTAGGAAAATATTTGTGTTTTTGAAGCTAAAGTTATGCATATTTCTAATAATTGGGTTGGGGATAAATGATAGAGGTAGTTTGTAAAGAATCTGGATTATGGATATCTATTCTATTGTGCATTGTTGCATTCCATTGTTTAATACAATTTAGACAAATTTTTTCAAGATGTGATTTATTGTGGAATCTATTAAGTAGCCTTGCCACTTAGGAATCCCCATATAAGCTTTATCGTTGGAAGTTTGGGATATTTTCATTACCAAATAAAACATTTGCAAGATAGCTTTTGATCTTTGCCAACATTGGATAACTCCAATTTTGGTATAGATCTAAGCAAGTATTTTTTACTTAGCAGTGCTCTAATTATATTATTATACTTGAAATGTGTGTGCATTTAAAGAGTTCATTAACTTTTTGTTACTAGCTTCTTAGTGTTATTTATGTTTTAAATTATTAGTTGGACACATATAGAGAGATTAATTGTTGTAAAAATAGATCGAACAAAAGGGTTGTATAGAGCTTACATTAATCCACAACTGCACTTATCCTTATTCAGCATCTCAAGTCAACCAAAATGCTACACATAGAGCGGTTGATTTCATGCTTGAATGGTATTATATGTGTCTAGTTTTAGGCCCTTACATTTAAATATAATATTCTTTTATGGTTAGTTGTTTTTATGGATTTTGTTATGCGCATAAATTTTATATTCTCATTTTTCCATATTTGTTTACAGTGGTTTGTTCCACCATTAATTTTTGTATGGCAGGTTTATCGATCCAGAAACATCAAGGAACTGCCCATTTATAATGAGAGATAAGTTTGGTGATTGTTTGCTAAGGTTCATTGAGCAAAAATCTCAACAGTTAAAATGATCCTTTGACTTCCTTGACATGAATTATTATGCAAGTCAGTGCACTGTTATACATGTACTTTACAAGTCAATTGTCATACATTATTTATTATATGTTGTCGTTTTCTTTCCATTTTTTTCATAAGTTATCTACAGCATGATCCTTTTAGCATGTAACTTAGTTGGCATGATTGTGCCTAAGATTTCTATGAAGGTTGAATACTAAGTTACTAAGGCATTCTTTTCTATGGTGATGTTTTATTTTCTTTGTTTAAATAGGTCATCTGGCCACATAGTGGCCACTATTGCCCAACTGAAGAACTTGTTGGAGATTCTTGCTTTTATGGGGGAAAATGGCATTGACACTACTGATGTTGAGGTACATTTCGTATCAATATTTTATAGTGTACTTTATTTTATATTCAGGTCTTCATCTTCTTCATGTCTTATACTCTGCATTGTATCTTTTTTCGTTTTCAAGAGAGGAGCTCATATTGATGGTAAGAAGTAGGAATTAAAGAAAGAGAAGAACAATAACATTCGAGTGACAAATGAAAAAATAGAGAGAGAAGAGAATTGGTCTAGTGATAACCTTAGAGCCGATATCCTGCGTAAGACACACACATAGAGATTGATGGTCAAGTCTTTAGAGTTGGTGAATTCACTTGCAATGCCTTGGCAGCACAATGATAATGTTTTGGAGTGATGAAACAATATTTCATGTATGAATTGTAGTCCAACCAATATTATGTTGGAAACTCATATTGTAATACTTAACATTTTATATAATAAAATTTATGTGGTTGAAATTATTTATATTTACACTTGGTATTATTTAGTATTGTAAGTAATATATGTAACTTTGTGTTTTCGTATTAGATGAACATGCACATTATATGACATATTATTATTATTATTAATTTATTTGCAAAATCATACTAATTAATTTATGTTGATTAATAATGAACACATAAAATCAATCCAAAACTAGTAAATTAGTAGTTTATATTGATTAATGATAAACAAAAATAAAATGATAATATGACTAAATTAGTCATTTATAATGATTATTAATGAAATTAAATGAAATGAATAGAAACTACTAAATCATTTGTTTATATAATGAATACGAAACTACCAAAAAAAGATAAATGACTATTGGAAATGATAAATTTGCGATTAGAAATGACGACTAAATTTTGCATATATATGACTATTAGTAGTTAATTTACAGTGTCTTATAACACGGCTAAAATTTAGTCCTATTTCTTTGGTCATTAATTGGTTTTAAACCATGACTAGAATTTGCATATATATGACTATTAGTATCTAATTTACAGTATCTTATAACACAACCAATATTTTGGTCATTTCTTTGGTCATTAATTGGTTTCTTAGGTAATCATATAGTAATATGTAGTAATGACTAAATAAATGACTAAATTAATGACCAAATTAATGGCTAAATAAACTACTAGATGATAAAATTAAGACAACCAATTAATGACAGCTAAAAACGACTAAAAGTTTGTCACATTATAAGATACTGTAAATTAGCTACTATTGGTCACTGACTGAAAAATGGTCATTTATATGCAAATTTTAGTCATTTTTTTAGTAACTAATTAGCCATTTTGTACTAGTGTTAGATGTCATTGTCATTAACACAAGATATAATATTTTGTTTGTTTAGGGGTGTTCGCCACCTCTTCTTAGATTTAACTATCATTTACACTCTTTGGTTAGGCTTTTCCATTATTTCTCCCAGCAACCAATGTTGATATCATTACCCCTTTCATGATGCTTGATCCTTTAGGTAAGTGTGCATGACATTCTCCAAGTTGTTTATTGACCCCTTTCTTCATTGGTGTAAGAATAAAATGTGCAAACATTAATCTTAATGTCATCACCAAATTCCTCTAAATAGTCCTTCAAGTTCTATCCTTTCCATTTGGGTTGCATGTCTATGCTGAGAAGCGCATTCTACAACCCAACATGGTGACATGTGTCATGCATATCAATTAAAATCGAATAAAATTTTTCCTTCGATCTCTAGTGTCAAAGAGAATCAAAAATAATAATAAAAAAACGATACCTAAAATAAAACCAACATGTATCCATCTTAAACATGCATCTATCAATTGCAGAAGTAGATTTCAATTTAATTTTTTTGGTGGAACTCTCAATTTTTTTTCACTCTCAAAAAGATTCACACCTTAAAGGATTTGATCCTTCATAGTGGTGGGTAATTCTTGGGTTAAGATGGATATATATTAGTGTATAAAGGACAAAACACCCTTTAAAAAAATAGTATGTGATACTCAATGTAGATTTAATAAACTACCTGACTTCCTCAACACACCTGGCCTCTCCAATGTGTCAAAATTAAAAAGCATTGCATAAAAGGTTATCATGGAGTCAAACTTCAAATGATGACCATCTTCCCAATTACATTCTTCACCTATGTAGACATTTTTGTAGGCGCAAGAGGAACTCTTCTCGTATCTCTTAAGAATTATGCATCCTAAGTTAAACCTACTGAGAAAGAAGACCATTGGCTCTATAAATTTCATTTTCAATTTGCTCAAATGTATCAATCTGAGTGGCTAGGTGATTAAGAATTCCTCCTATATTTAGTTGCCACTCTCGCCACCATATAATTGATATTTAATCAGGAGAAAATCGATGATTAGGAATGATCTCTATAGAGTCAATCCCTTACTCTAGCAATAAGCAAAGAAAGACAAAAATATTCAAATACATTGTGGCAACATGAAGACCATCTTCTGCCTCTGAGAAGGGTACTCTTTCTTAACTAGATTTACAAAACCCTTGATTCCTTCACTTTCCATGGCACAAATTGTGGAATAATTTGGTTCTTCCCATAAGTTTTTTGCAAAACTTGTGTGAATTTTCTATTCAACGTATCATACAATGATTTTTATAGTTGTAACACCCTCCTCCCACATCTACCCGAGTAACTGGCCGACGGGGGTAAACATGTGATGATAGGCTACTATGATGGGATTCAACCTCTTAGGTTACCTTAAGGAAATGGAATCGGTGGAAACACGCCATACAGACTGTCCACATTAGCAATAGAACTCCCAAGAGCCATCCCAACCACTTAGGTAGCTAGCCCCTGAGACCAACTAAATTTGTAGACAATTAAACCCCTGGACTCTCCCTTAATATGGGCATGCATGCGTCCAAGAGGCTTTGGACACTCCCATAGCATGGGTATGCCAATGTCCAGGGACTTTTCTGCCCAGTGTTGTGCCTATGTCCCCAGGATTTGAGCCACTTTTTTAGGCCTAGAGCCCAGGTCATTTCCTAGAACTAAATGACACCTTCAAAACATAAAAATAAGAATGGAATAATGATACAAATGCAATCACTTGAACAAGGGCTTGACTGGACCCATACTAGCCATGATAGGAATTTCTTCAAACATTTCATAAATATGTAATCTACAGGTGTAAACAATAGATTTGAGCATAAGGGTCTCATATATATCTGAGAATCGCTAAGAAGCATTGTTCCCTTATGTCATTAGTTGCATTATCATCTATTAGGTCATAGATACATTATTCACTCATTTTCAAATAAAACCGTGAGGAGATCCATACATCATCACTGTCATGAAACATGCTTATAACCAACATAACAAAAATAGAAATATCAAGGATAGATCATCCATAGAATCCACATATACACTAGCACATTTACACATAAGATTTCAAGGAAAGAACCTCTTATTAATGAATGCAAAATCCAACCCGGGATGGGACTACCATGTTCCACCCAACCATAGAATGGTTGAGCCAATTATCTCTTTAACCATTCACCCCCGTGCAATATTCCAAGCATGAATATGGGACTCAAATCAAAAGAACTAGTCAGGGCATCATAAGGCTAAGCCACCTCACCCTCATCAATAGGAACCAAGATTTACCATAATCCATCCTGAATCACTAATTCAAACAATAAACATGTAATAATAGGATCTACCATTATCTCCACTAGATCACTAGGTCAAACAAGCATGGATTCCACCAGATTTCTCTACCTAGACCATGAGGAATTTTCTTGTCTCCTAGTCTCTCGGGATTTACCACAACCCATCCTAAATCACTATGCCCTAAACATGATTTTCTCTCTAGGATTTACCGCATATCCCATCCCGAGATTACTAGGTCTGATGGAGAGAACCCACCTCTAGGCTTTATCGTATATCTTGTCATTCACCAGTCGAGGATTCCTAGACCCACCAAGGAAACATAAAATTTGACTTTACTGCAACCCACAGTTTGCTTCAGAGGTTACTAGGCCATGTGTTCTATTACTCAGAGATCCACCTCACTTAGCTTTCAATCCATCTCGAAATCCAACTCAACCAAAACATGAGAAATCCATCACACCATGGCTATCCAAAAATGGCAAGGCTAGGCTGAACACACTGACATCTAGAAAAACCCATGCCATAACAATAAAGGACCACATGTAATACCATGCATGCCAAATCTGCAAGGAAAAAACACAAGCGAATTGATACCTGCAAGGAATCTTGTTGTAGTTGCTTGATCCTACTCTTCCTTGCTTGCTCCTTCCTTCCTCTTGCCTTCTTTTCCTTTCAGATCCAATGCCAAAATGCTCCAACAAAACTCAAAGTGTCCAAGAGTGTGAGAGAGAGAGAATAATGAGAGAGCTCCAAAACTGAACTAATAAAAGGTTACAAACTGATCCTGTGAATCCCTTTTATCAGTTGAGCCTCTATTTTCTTCATTTACCATTATTTTCCTTCATTTTCCTCCTCACCTGCAATATATGACCTTTCACCTTCCTTTTCTCCAAACTTCCATTTTTTTCATAAATAAAATTCCAATAAATGCCTCTTTCCTTTTCAAAGCCTTTTTCATTGCCTCTATTAATTTCCTTAGCCATAATAAACCAAATGAACACCCACTAGGATGTCTTGCCCAACATTCAGCTTGGAATAAGTCTCCCATCAATCGTGGTTATTATTTTTTCCTTTAATGACTTTTATTAAATGGAATTTTCACCAAGGTTGTTACATACCCCTCCCCATTGGGGGACACTATCCTTGGTGTTCAACCATTCCTATACCTGAGCAAAATGCTAAAAAGAAAACATATTGCCCATGGAGCTTTATAACATAGCTCAATGCAATATTTACAATGATCACCTTGATGAAAAGAAAACCAACATGACAACATAATATCATAATAACATGACACCAATATTTCTTATTGGATCTTTATAACATAGTTTATGGTAGTGTTTACATCCATATAAATATGTACATATATCAAAACATCACCCAAACATGTACCAAAAACATATACCAAATACATATACCAAAACAGTCCCTCAACCAACAAATAAGGAAGGATACATAGCCTGCATTTGATCTGGCTTCTCCCGTGTAGCTTCATCAGGCCCAAAGTGCTTCCACTACACTTTAACTTGCTCGATTGCTCGGTTCCAGAGCATGAGCACCTTTTTCTGTAATATACACTTGGGCTCTAGCTTGAATTCTCCATATGGCTCTACCTGCAATACAGACCAATCAATCACATGATCAACATATTTAACATACTTCTTAAGAAAATGACACATGGAAAACATCATGGAATTTCACTATCGAAGGCAGTGTAGGTCGGCAGGCTACTAGCCCAATCCTCTCAATGATCTTGAAAGGTCTAAAAAATCGTGGTGCCATCTTGGCACATGATCCAATCCACAAGGAGCTCTTCTTCAGTTTGATACACAAATACACCTGTTCCCTAACCTGGAACTCCTTGAACAACCTATTTCAATCTACATAGCTCTTCTACCTATCATGTGTTTTTTTTCAAATGCTTCTTGATTACTTTCATTTCTTGTTCCATTTTTGCCAACATGTTTGGTCCAACCAACACCCTGTTAACCAAATCACTCCAACTAATGGGGTTATTGCAACTCCACCCATGCAATGCCTTAAACGGACTCATCTTCAAATATTTCTAATACCCATTGTTGTAAGAGAACTCTACTAAAGGATACTCTTCCCACTTTCTTTGTTGATGCATCGCATACATCCTCAACATGTCCTCAAATATCCTATTGACCCTCTATGTTTATCCATCTATATGTGGATGATAAGTTGTATTGAAGGCCAACTATATGCCTAAACTTGCAAACAAATCCTTCCAAAGCTTGGAAGTGAACTTCACATCCTTATCTGACATTCTTCTTCAGGACTCCATGCAATATAACCACGTCTCTAATGAAAACATGTGCTACATTGCTAGCTGAAAATGTAGACTTCACTGGAATGGAGTGTGCAACCTTCATCAACCTATCCATAAAAACCATGATGGAATCATGTTGTCTCACTATCCTCAACAAACCTGTGATAAATTCCATGGAAATGACCTCCCATTTCCACTCTGGAATTGAAATTTGTTGTAACGGTCCACCTGGATGCTTACACTCTACCTTTACCTCTTAACAATCCAAACATCTAGCCACAAAAGTTGCTACATCCTTCTTCAAATTCGGCCAATAATAGAATTTCTTCACTATTGTCAGTGTCTTCTGATAGCCTAGGTGACCTAAATTTGGTTTCACATGAAACTCCCTCAATATCACGTTCTTGAGCTCATTATTTTTTGGAACATATATCATGTCCCTAAATCTAACTAATCCATCTTCTATGAGATGATAGTCCACATCATGTGCACTTGTACCACTACCTGTACCTTTAATCTATTGTAACATGTGCACAATCTCCATATACCTGACATCTTTTTGACCTTCCTGCAAGATATTATCTTGTAAGTTTGTCACATAGGAGCTCATAGTTGCTATGTCCACCTGCTAAGAGCCTCTGCCACCCTGTTCTCTTTACCTTTGATATACTTGATCTCAAAATAAAACTCACTGATTGTGGCCAACCATCTAGCTTTCTTGGAATTCAGATTTAGCTCATCAAATAGATATCTCAATCCACTATGATCACTCATCAATACAAATCTCCTGCCAAGAAGATAGTACATCCACATCTTGAATGCATGTATGATCGTTTCTAGCTCAAAATCATGCATCGAATAGTTCTACTCGTGCTCATTCATTTTTCATGAGTCATAGCACAGTACATGTCTTTATTGCATAAGGACTCCACCAAGTCCTCCCTTGCAATCATCTATACATACTACAAAATTTTTCTTTGGATCTGCAATCTTCAACACTAGTGCATGTGTCAACAACTACTTAAGTTGCTCAAAATTGACTGCACACTCCTCTATCCATTCAAACTTCTTACCTTTCCTCTGCAATGATGTAATAGGATAAGCAATCTATGAGAAGTTCTTGATGAACCTCTTGTAGTAACCTGCCAATCCCATGAAGGATCTCACCTCATATACATTTCTAGGAGCTACCCACTCCATGATAGCTCCTATCTTCTCTAGATCCACTGTTATTCCCTCCTTCGAGACAACATGTCCCAAGTAATGTACCTCAGTTTGAAAGAAACCACACTTGTTGAGGTTAGCATACAACTGATGCTCTCTCAACAACCTCAACACTGCTACCGAATGCTCAGCATGCTCATCTTCATTTTTAGAATATACCAATATGTCATTAATGAGCACAATAAAAAAATTATCCAAATACAGATGCAACACATTATTCATCAAAGCACATAAAGGTAGTTGGAGCATTATTCAAACCAAATGGAACTACAAAAAACTCATAATGCCCATACCTAATCTAGAAATTTTTCTTGTAAATGTCCTCCTCTTTAATGCATGCCTGTTGATATCCAAATCTCAGATCAATCATCGAGAAAAATGTTGCTCCCTTCAGCTAATCAAATAAGTCATCAATCCTCGACAATGGATACCTATTATTGATGGTCACTTTATTCATATGTTTGTAGTCAATGCATAATTTGAGAGTACCATCCTTCTTCTTCACAAACAATATCGATGTGCCCCAAGTTGATACACTTGGCCTAATGTATCCCTCGTTAAGCATCTCTTTTAGATTTAGCTTCAACTCTACCAACTCTAGAGTGCTCATATTGTAAGGTGCTTTTGATGCTAGAGCTTCCCCTAGCACCAACTTAATAGAAAATTCTACTTCCCTATGAAGTGGAAACTCTGAAATCTCTGCAGGAAACACATTCTAAAACTGATGTAGAATTGGTTACCTACCCAAAACATCTTCATCCTCAACTTCCTTACCTTTGTTTCTATAAATTTTCACTCCAAATAACGCACACCCTTTCCTGCAACTATGTTTGGCCTACTTAGCTGACACCATCCTAACTAGTGTGGCTTTATTATTTCCCTATAAGACTCTTGGTTATCCATTTTCATCCAAGCACTCAATGGATTTTTCATAACAATCCACCTTTGTCCTATCAAGGTGTGGCCAATCCATACTCAATAGCATACTATATCATCCCAATGACAACACATTCAAGTACGTTGTTGTAGACATGTCATTCAACTCAAATGCACAAGCTCTTACCCAATGATGAACTCGCTTCTTTGTATCTGTAGCCAACTGCACTAACCAAGATTATGCATGCACTTCTTTATCTAAACCACACTTATCCATCAAGTTAGGACTAACATAACTATAATTAGATCTAGGGTCAATAAAAATAGAAACAACTTGATCACAAAGCTTACCATCCATCTCAATGATAGATTCCTGATGGTTTGCCTATTTTTTATCTAGTTCTGCATAGATAGGAGGAATGATCTGACCAATATCCCCAACAATTTGCGCCTCATGTGCACTATAGATCTTAGCCTTACCACCCTGATTCATCTCTTAAGGTATTCCTTACCGCATATCCAACATTTCAACCGTCCAATGCCATCACCTCTATGTTGCTGTTGAGACCCATGTCCATGTCTAGTTGCATTGAACTTTTTTTGTGGTATCACATTTTCTTTCTTCTCTATATTCTGAGGCCTTTCTCTTTTCAGCTGCCATTTACCTTTACCTTTATCTTTCCCTTTCCATCCTTGCTGAGAGTCATTCTTACACTTTGACTACTCGTAGAAATTCTTCAATTTCCCAATAACTTCCTCAAGTGACCGAGGCTCATCATACTCAATATAATCTCTAAATGTTAATGGAAAACCACTGAAAAATCATTAAACTATATCCTTCTCATCTTTAAGATACAATACATACCTCAATAGCTCTAGGAACTTGGTCATGTACTCTTCATCTATCATTGATCCCATCTTTAGCTCATAAAATTCTTTGGCCTTACCGTCGTAGTACCTTTCTGACAAGTATTTCTTCCTGAAAATCCTCTTGAACACATGCCAACTCAATTCATATGTGTTGATGTCTCTGAACCACTTCACATCTTCCCACCATATATGTTTTTTACCTCTAAGGCTCAAGATAGCTACTTTGGCCTTCATATTATCTGTGTAATTATGCAACTCAAAGAAATTCTTCATCCCAAGTATCCAAGCCTCTACATCTTCTGTCTTCTTCATATCTCCATAAAAATTAGGTGGATTTGATTTCTTAAACTCATCTAGCAAGTATCCCCTATTACGCCTCTGATAACGATGATAACGATGATGACCATAATGTCTATCAGAACCAAAATTATAGTATTACTTGTATCCATCACCTCTCCTATCCGAAGTATCCAAAAATATATCATCTCTAACCGTGTCATCTCTATTTGACATGTAACCACCATGAGACCTACTGCCATATTCTCCATTATTATTTTCCTCCTATCCATGGTTGATCTTAAGTGGCCCCTATCACTGCAATTCTGACAAACTCTGAAGGAGTATTTCATTAACCTCTACTTGTTTCTCTTGTGCCTGCATAATTTTTTCATTTTCCACCTTACAACTCCTTATTTCTTCCTCCAAGCCTCTCAATGTGTCTGCTAAGTTAGAAGAGTGCCCAACACCATACTGCTCATCTAATTCATAGGGAGAATCTCTATAGTCTACCATCTTGCTATTCATTTTGATCTATTTCCTCCAAGGCATACTATGTCAGGTAAACCAAATCACAATAAACCATGTACCTTAGAAAATTTTGGGGAGGATATCTCATCTACAATATCAACCAATCAACATAGTACATGTATAACATAATCATGACAACATATATACGTATAATACATAAGCATATAACCATATAACCATCATTCTAGCTAGAGTCCAGTCATCAATGCATGATCATATCAACTACACATACCATGACCTCATGCATGACAACAACAACCATACCAATGTATATTGACCATACACGAGCATAAAAAACATGTAACCAATCATACACTCATGATGACACACTTCACAACAACAACATCCTCTTTCACATGGCGACATCACTACAACCATGACTAAAACCATACATATGCAACAAGCATATAAACTACAAGGACAAATAACACACTTGAAACTAACATGAATGCATGACCAATACACACCACCCATCCAATCCCAAGGGTGAACCATACTCGGATACCACTCTATAACGTCCTCCTCCCACATCCACCCAAGTAATTGGCCAATCAGGTTAAACATGTGATGAGAAGATACTATGATGGGATTCAACCTCCTAGGTGACCTTAAGGAAATGGAATCAATGGAAACACATCATACAGACCTTCCACATCAACAACAGAACTCCCAAGAGCCATTCCAACCACTCAAGTATCTAGCCTCTGAGACCAACTAATGTTTTAGACCATTAAACCCCTGGACGCTCCCTTGATATGGCCATTCATGCTTCGAGGAGGCTCTCGACTCTCCCACATCATGGGTATCTCAGTGTCCAGGGACCTTTTTGCCCATTGTTGCACCTGCATCCTCGGGATTTGAGCCACTTTTTGAAGCCCAGAGCCCAAGTCACTGCCCAGAACTAAATGACACCTTCAGAATAGAAAGATAGCAATGGAATAATGATACAAACATAATCACTTAAACAAGGGATTAAATGGACCCCTACTAGCCATGGCAGGAATTTCATCAAACATGTCACAAATATGTAATCTACGGGTGTAAACAACAGATCTAAGCATAGGGGTCTCATATTTATCTGAGAATCACTAAGAAGCATTGTTCCCTTATGTCATTAGCTACATTTCGTCTATTAGGTCATAGATACATTATTCACTCATTTTCAAATAAAAACGGGAGGGGATCCATACATCATCATTGTCATGAAAAATTCTTATAACCAGCATAATAACAATAGAAATATCAAGGATACATCAGCCGTAGAATCCACATATACACTAGTACATTTACACATAAGATATCAAGGAAATAACCTCTTATTAATTAATGCAAAATCCAACCTGGGATGGGACTACCATGTTCCACCCAACCATAGAATGGCTGACCCAATTTTCTCTTCATCCATTCACCTCTGTGCCATATTCCAAGCATGAATGTGGGACTCAAACCAAAAGAACCAACCATAGCATCCTGAGGCTAAACTACCTCACCCTCATCGATAGAAAGCTGGCCTTATCGTAATCCATCCTAGATCACTAGGCCAAATCGTAATCCATCCTAGATCACTAGGCCAAATAATCGACATGTAATAATAGAATTTATCATGATCTCCACTAGATCACTAGGCCAAACAAGCATGGATGCCACTAGATTTCTCCACCTACACCATGAGGAATATTCCTGTCTCCTAGTCTCTCAAGCTTTACTGCAACCCACACCGGAATGCCTCTCCTGATGTACTAGTGAATATTGGTAGTGCAGACTACTCTAGATTGGGTCATGGTCCAAAGGGAGGTAGTTCATGAGGGGTTGGTTCTTGTACCATGAACTTATGTAAGCACAAGTACGGAAGAGTCAGCTCTTGGATCATCACAACTTTCATGCAAGCCTTGGGAATGAGCAGATTTACTAAAATGACTTGCCACATTCAAGCTTGCAAGGAAAACTAAGGTTTTTTTCCCTTAAAATAATCATTTTGAAAATGACAATGAGCTAATTTAGTGTATCCACTTGATTTGAAAATCTATTATCTATTTCCAAGGAAATGTTTATACCTACTATCTACTAATTTTTAGTAAATTGTATCGCAATTTAATATAATACTCAATTTTCACTTAGTGATATGTATTGGCTTTCATTTGTAGGTTGTCAGCTCATTGGTATGTGCCCATTGAGTTTGGATAAATGTGGATGTTGATAGAATTGCATGTGAGGCATGCGGTGCAAGTATCATTTTTGTAATTCACTTTTTTGGGACTTGTGATGAAGGTAATCCTATGCACACTTATTCCTTATTTTGTAGCAATGTAGTGTTAAATGGCCTTCTCAAATTCACTGCTTAATTACACAAAAGGTTTGGTTCCTTGTTCCTTCTTATACAAGTTAGATTATGACAGGACTGTACAGCTAGTTCTCTCAGGTTAATACGTCACTATGATGATAGTGGATTGGCTTTTGTTTTTGTGGATAGTTATAGTAAGGGTTTGGATAACAATATCATTTATGTGGTTCATTAAACTTTGTTCATATGTGTAGGGTGCAATATAGGTTTAGGATGTGTGTGGTTGGATAATTTGAGTTAATAAATGAAAACTTTAAAGTTACAATTCCATTATAAAGAGTGCATTAGATAAATCATGTTATCTTGTAAATGGATCTTCCTAGACCCCTTCAAATGTTGTTCAAAAATATAATATGGAACCCCATTTGAAACACGTCATAAACATGTCAAACAAGATTCTATGAGAGTGACCTTTCCAATTTTAAAAATGACGTTTATAGATTTGGAAATAGTATACATGTGTTTCACAATCTATGGAAAGTGTTTCTTGCATTTGTAGAAAAATATTTGGTGTACATTTTCATGCTTTTGATCCAAAATTTAAAAAAATAAAGAAATAAATGAAATAAAATGGAAGTTGAATGAAACTTAATTTTTGTCAAACTCGAACCATGTGACATAGCCTTGGTTTTCATGATAACATCATTCACACATAAGAAGATTATGATTATGATTATTGCTATGTTCATTCTCCTTTTCCCTTTACTTTATCCATGACTCTAATTTCTTGCAGTCTAGCCCAAATGATGTGGGGGGGTATATGGAACCCTTGTTTCGCCCTTGTTTCACCCTTGTTTTACCTTCATGTGACTATTAAAATGATTTGATAACCATTCCTTAGTTCTGATTTTGACCTGTACTTTTTTAGACAACCTTATTATCGATTCCCTTCATTTGTTTGAGACCCTTGTGGTGCTCACCATAACTTATTTCCTAGCATTATATCAAATGGTTTATTGTGGTTTATTGAAGTCCATGTAGAAACATCAATGCTCTTGATATTTAATATCCAATATTAGTTATCAATTGGCTTATGGTGAGGCATCAATCTATGGTGTAGTTCCCTTTGACTCAATCAATCAACTAATACTCGGCTTGTTGAGCTCCCTATAATCTGGACACATGCGCCATGATCCATCCTTCTTGTGCACCAATACTACTGGAGCAGAGAAAGAACTTTGGCTAGGTTGAATTATACCAGCCTCGAGCATTTCTGCAACCATACGTTCAATTTCACTCTTTTGGGCATAGGGATATCTGTACGACGTGATGTTTGGAGGAACACTTCCTGGAATCAAATGAATAGCATGATCATGATCACGAATAGGTGGGAGACCTTTGGGAGTCTCAAATACCTTGGAATGCTTGTCCAAGACTTTTTGGAGATCTGGAGAAATAGATGATTTCGATGTGGAAACATCTAGCGAACATAATTGTGCAATTACACCTCGTTGTTCATTTTTTAAAAGCTTTGTCATACCGTTAGAGCTTATCATCTTTCCCGGTTTCCCTACAATACCCCTTAATTCAACTTCCTTTCCTTCCGCATAAAATTTCATGAAAATTTCTTGAAAGTTAAAAGCTATTGTACCCAAGGATTGTAGCCATTAGACTCCTAGTACAACATCAGCACCACCCATTGGAATGGAAAGCATTAGGCTTTTCAATACATATTCTCCCATGGATAGCTTGATATTATGGCACTTTCTAGAGAAATTTATCATTCCTCCAATTGCAACTATCACTTGACACTCTGGTGCTAGATATAGGAAGAAATTCAATTCTTTTGCTATCTTACAATGAATAAACTTGTGGGTACTTCCTGAATCAATCAACACTATTACCTTTTTCTTCTCGATTTGTCCTTCTATCTTGATGTTTTGAGGAGTGGTAATTCTAGCCAACGCATTACAAGATATGGTTGGATTCATTTCTTCTTCATCTAAGCTTTGTTCTTGGAGTATATCCTCTTCTCTTTGCCTTTCTTTCTCCTTTTCTTCTTCCTCTTCACAATCTATGTAGAATAATTTCTTCTCAGCACACTTATGACCTTTATTGTATTTGCTATCACAACTGTAACAAAGCCCTTTTGCTCTTTTTTCTTCCACTTGTTGTGGTGTCAACCTTATAGGTTGAGGAAGGCTAGGGGCAACAACACTTCCATATTTATAGTTGTGAGTGGTATGCTTCCTAGTTGCCATAATTTTTCTTTCCATTTTTATTGCTAACCTGAATGCTTCTCTAATGAATCAGGTTCCCAAAGGCGAACATCCTGTTGGATATTATCCTTTAAAGTCCCTATGAACACATCAATCCTATGCTTCTCTGGAATATTTTTTACCCTTATGTTAAATTTTTGGAACTCCTCAATGTGCTCCATTATTGAACCCTTTTGTTTGAGACTTATCAATTGGCTAAAAAAGTGTTTCTTTTTGTATCCTCATAATGTGTTTTCAATTCTTCCATAAAAATTGCCCAAGTGATAATTTGTTTACAAGAGCAAAGCCATTGATACCATACAAACTGATTTAGTTCCAAATATAAAGTTGCAATACATACCTTTTGTGTGTTTTTCACATTATTGAGATGAAAAAATTGCTCCATCTGTAATATCCATGTTGCGGGATCCTTGCCATCAAACTTCCTCATATCGATTTTTGGAATATGGTGGGTCTTCGATCCAACATTAGAGTCTATGGAATGATGATTAACATTTCTTTTGTTCTCATCATGAGTTTCCTTTACTACCCTTTCACCCTTAGTGACCATTTCTTGTAGCAGCTTATTCATATTTATCTTCAATTTGTCCATGTCTGTCTTCAAATCTGTCTTCCAATCGCCCATGTCTGCCTTCAAATTTGTCTTCCAATCATCCATGTCTGTCTTCCAATCATCCATATTAGTTTCCATGCTATTCATCTTAGCTTCCACGCCCTTTATCTTAGGTTCCATGCCATTTATCTTAGCTTCTGTTAGCTTTTGTGAGGCTGACATTTTTTGCACTTGGTCTTGTAATTTTGATATATCATCTAGCATTTCTTCCTCTTCTTCATGAGTCATGCTAGAGATTTCAGTTTCCTTACTAGGTGTTTTCATTTTCTTTCCTCAGGGCATCAGTTACCGATAATAATGCCCTACTATCCCTTTTAATTCCTTCAAAATAAATTTTCAAACCAATCTTAAGCAAAAATTTAAAAGAATCTACACACCTTTTGTTTTTTTGTAGGAGCTCGATATTGCTCTGATGTATCTCTAGACTTTCAGAACATCTAGTTCTGAAATTTTGACCTGTGGTAGCCCTCTATGTCCTCTTTCCAATGCCACCAGTCTGATCCAAATTGGATTCTCCAAGGAAGAGTTATGTGAAATCTCCCACAGTGACTTGATTATAGGCTAGTTCAGTAGAGCAAACTTGTACGACGTACCACGAGTCACTGTTTCGATCTTTAGCTCTACAAATTATATAGAAGAAACTAAACTCCATCCTATTTCTGTACCTTCTTACGCAATTTCAATCCAATGCTTAGAGAAAAAGTTATGATTATTTTCCCTAGGTCACCTGTTTGGAGTGTAATTCAGGACTTTGCAAAAAGACCAACTTCCTCAGATCATAGCTCTGTAAATATAGCGCAAAATGCTCTGAAATTCGGACCCGAAATTTAGCGTGATGTCTTCTCAAATGGGTTCGTTTTTAAATGTCTGAAACGTCGCAGAAAAAAAGTTATAGTGAAAATGCCACGATGACCTATTTGGAGCAGCGAAACCCTAGAATACAAAGCTCCGATACCAAATGTTATGAAACCAGCTCAAGAAAAGATAGAAAAGATAGATCAACGCCTTAGAATTCAGCATCTTCAAGGGGGAAACCTCCTTTACATTACATAAATGAACAATTCTTTGATGATTCAAATGACAAAACCTCCTTTCTATATATAGGAGTCTAAGGAGTCACAATATAACCCAGCCTGAGCCTAAACAATATAATAATAAAGCCAACAAAAATAACAAATAGAGGGATTCTATGGGGCATAGTAATAACAATATGGGGACAATAGGGGCACAACAATATTAATAAGGGGTATAGCTACAATAGTAATGGGGTAATCACTAGTATTATAGGGACCCAACATTTGTGCTTCTTCTTATAGTATATCTAAATTTTCCCTCTTCCTCTTTGTTCTAGATTGCTTGGCCTTAGTCAACTATTGTTTCACTAATTTGTGTCTCCTTTTTAAGACCAAATTATGTGTATACAAATTTCTCACTTGCTTATGTAGAGGCAAGGTCCATTTTAACTTATGTTTGGCCTTGTCAAGGACAAGTTCAACAAATTTTAATTGATTAAATAAATTGAGCTTATCCCTTTGACATTTTTATTCAAGCCAATCTACTTGGTGCGAAATCCTTCAAGTTGTTCCAACAGTCTTTCAAACTCTTTCTACTCATAAAAAACCACCTTCTATTCTTGATGAATAGTATTCTTCATTTTCATTTCGATCTTGGCAATAGACCTAGTTCTAGGTATCCTTGACTCCTCAACTCTCACCTGCACATATTCAACATCTATGATATGTTTGATTTTATCTTTAACAACATGTACCAATGATCTCCTTGATGTTTCTCCTTCATTAGGATGGACAACTTCTTATGATATTTTCTGCATAACTTCTCTATTTTCTTGTTGCAAGTATGTTACCATTAGGTGAGCCTTGTCCAACTGATCTTTGATCCCTTTCATCAACTTCCACTTCTTCATGTGCACTTTTTGATATCTCATCAACTTGAACATGTGTAGGGTATACAGGAAATCTCTTGGCTAAATCTCTTGTTCTCGGTCCCCTAGCCACTTCTTCTACCTCAGGTGAGAAGTGAAGTTTATTGGCACTTATTTTTTCAACTTATTTGTCCTTAATCAATTTTTTTTTGAATGAGCCAGCTGCTACAGATGAGGCCTTTTTTATTACAAATAACAGGGTATCTCTCTTATTCCTTTGGCTATCAGAGGACTGTGTCATCACCCTTAAGGAAACAAAAATTCCTGCCATGACTCTTGTCTCTTGTTAAGTTCCTTTATCACCAATAGTTTAATCAATGAAAAATGAAATAAAATAGGTTCAATCTGACTCCCCTTTGATTGAACTATGTCAACCATTTTTCTGAGATTCCTAGGTAAATAGTAAGGAAGATTCAAAGGTTTGTTGCTCGTAAAATGCATTAGAAGGTCTAAAGACTAATATGATACTGATAAAATTTTTTCAACCTCCATTCACATGTAAAATGCCTTTAGATCACCAACAATTTTACTGTGGTGGTCCTGTAGATAGATCCTCAGGATAAAAAACCGATATCCCTCCTGGTATTTTGGCTTCAGAAAGTATTTTAAATGAGCTAAATCCAACTCCATATCCTTAAACCATTCTTCACCATGTAAAGGGATCTTAGTGGCAACAACTATTTATTGCTCTATGAAAACAAACTCCAAATTCCCAGCTTTTACTTCCTTCCCTTTGAAATTTAGTGTAAATTGTTTAGCGTGCTACAAGTGGTAACCCTGGACCTGAATCTTCTCATAGAATGAGATACAACCAGCTTGTTGTAATGATACCCTAATGGCAGGGTCAGAGTTCACTAAACGAACGTCTTGGTGTTCATATTGCACAAGACCTCCTCCTTTTACTTACTTCTTTCATTTTGGGGTCTCCATCATAAAAATACAGGTATTACAGTCTCCTTAGAGAAAAATATGATTTTGTTGAAAAATGGAATATGCAGGAGATTGGAGGCATGGTACTTTTTCAACAAATAAGGGAGTTTCGTAGCAGATAAGGCGAATACACATCAATAATTGACTAGGTTTTGGGATGCAAAAAACAAATATCTGATTGGTGTAACTCAAATTAAATTCAAAGAAGAGTATGCATAGTTAATAGGAATACAGAATGTAGTGGGAAAAAAAATACGTTCACAACGATTGGTGGAAAACACTTTTTGTAGGAATTTGTACAGCAAAACAACTGACAACTATAGATTAGGGTAGTTGGAGAAGCTCTAATTTTTTTTTATCAGTTTGACATAATAAAGTGTGGCACATACAATGTAAAAAACCTCAGAGGAGCGAGGGGAACCCTTACTCATGACTGTTATGACAATTCTTTGAAATGCGCAATGATTTCCTCAATTTCACAGCATCCCCAGTTTTGCAACATCCTCCAGCTTATGCAACAATTTAGGAATGTGGACATGCAACACTCCTTTCTTCGATCTTCAAAGTGTTTCCAAAGAATGTTCCTCAAATATGAGATGAGAGTAAGGGAGAACCTTTAGGATCTTGATATGCAAAATGATAAGTGATTTTTATAATGATGACACCATGACATCATGCCATGACTGACCATCCTATAACTGAGAGGAATAGTCCTATACTTACTCATGATGAATAAAATCTTTCATGACATGACCTTCAAATACCCTTTCAAGGTGACCAATTCCCCCTTATGATTACCCCTTTGATGTGATCCTTCATGAAATTACACTTTGAATTATGACAAATAGACCCCTTTTGACTCAAATAGTTTTACATGACACTCAATCCAAAAGTGGACCCCCTTTTTTTTACACTAGACCATATCACTCATTAAACCAAAACTGATATTTAGAAAACGACCTCAAATGAATATTAAGAAAAAAATGGCTAATATTCCTAAAATATAGGACCCTAATAGGGTGTATAATACTTTTAAACTTTTACTATTATTTAATGGAGCCGAGATGTAAATATTCAGAAATACTTTACGTCTTATAAATTGAAATATTAAAATTTATATAAAATCAACATATTGAACCAACATGTAAAGATGTTGGCAAACATTCTTACATTATTCCTACATGTTTACTCTATACTAGGTTGTAGACCATCTCTTGACACAATAAAATGAATGAATTGAATGTGCCCCTTTAAAAAAAGTCTTTTATGATGAATTATTATTTATTTCAATATTCGTTGTTATCAATGTTTTTATTTTAGTTGTAAAATGGTTTCTAAACAATTCCACAGTTGATGTATAAATATTTATGCCTTAAATGTTTTAATGATGATATCAATATGCACAACTACTTTTTGATCCCTTCTATCCTTAAATGTCTCAACATGCCTCAAGTGAAACATTTCTCCCTTGTGGAGGAATGAAAAGGTTGGCGTTGTGCTAGACTTAAGTGGAGTCCTTTGTTGGAAATAGGAGGTTGAACCCTAGGTCTACAAAGTTTAATTTTGCACCAAAAATCATCTCATATATTCACATGCCATAGATTCATACCATCGGGATTATGTCAAATACCTTGGGTTAGGGACATATCACTC
>APFE030046131.1:0-10059 GCA_000404065.3 Pinus taeda | reverse complement strand
TTCATCTAGTCTTGATGATAAACCACACTTGTTGGTTCAAAACGCATTCGCCAAAAATTTCTCTTATGTGATTTCTACTGAAAGACTTTGTTTAATTCATTATGGATCATAGAAACCTGAATACAAAAATAAATATTAGATAAACTTACCTACCAAAACTGCTACTCCACTGAGACTAGCCATAATAATTATTCATATATGCCATCAACCTATCAATGATAGATATTCAAATTCACAACTACATCTATAAAGACTCCCCCTCTTCGATATTCACAGGACAGGGAGTCATCATGCTGGATTTTTCAAAATGAAGGAAGAAATAACTCTTTGATCGGATCATCCTGAACTTCAACATATTTTAATGTACCTATTGACTCATCATGACGTTGCAATTTTACAAACCCTGAAAGCATGAATACTGAGAATTTCTCATTTTCTTTGTCTTCTTGCATCTTTTTTCTTCCCCATACCTTCCTATGCTTGGCCTTAGGATTGTCATTCATGGAAAGTTCCATCTTGTACTTGCAATAATGAGTTATATGCCCATAGTTATTCTTGGGTATAGAATCGCCCCACAACAGGTTTTGGGGCTCAAAGCCCAAGTTTTGGTCAACGGTTTTGGAAGACTCGGCGAATTGCGGGCGCGGAGCACAAAGTAGAGGGTAAGTCATTGGGTTGTCCGCCCTAAAGTAATGTAATATAATGTAAAGTCATGTCGGCCTACCCATGGTCCGCGGACTATGGGATTGTATAAATAGAGTGAGGCTCTAAGTGTAAAGTGGGTAGTAGAAGATAGAGAAGGTAGCAAAGGAATGGTTCGAGCTTAGAATAGAATTCTAAGTGTATTAGATCATAGTAGTAGGAAGAGGCTCTGCAGCTGAGTGCACAAAGGCCTAGTAGAGTCCACAGCTGAGTGCGCGGGGTGGAGTCGAGTCTGTAATCAGGACAAAAAGCTAATAAAGAGAAGTTTATCCTAATTCTATGCATCTACTCTTGAATTGTTATTCTGTTGTTATGCATTACTTTTACTCTGCTTAATTACCAAACGCATTTGAGTAAATTCTTGTATGGTTCAGAATACTTATATATGAAAATAATCTAAGTAATTAGCTAATAGTGTATAATTAGGAAAGACTTGGGTAAATAACAAGGATCGTGCTGCGAATAGGACGCGTGAAGACAACATCGCAGGCTGCGAGGTGCCCATTGGTACGCGTATCACAGTGAGCGCAAAGGTTAGACCACGTACTAATCCCAACATATCAGACATCTCCAAGGTATGGAAACCTGGTTCTAGCACCCTCCCATACTACTTTGGGTGAGACCTCAGTCCATGCTCCGTGGATTGTTGCCGAAAGGGCCAGTAGTACCGGGATTAGCTTGACTAAAACACCTTTGAACCTGGGTTAGGCCGCACTGAGCCAACAAATGGTTTTGTTGCCAAGACTAGGATTTGCATAAGGGGTGTCTAATGTCGTGCCACTGAAACCCAACAAAGAAAGAAATTGAAGAGTGGTTGGACAAGAAGATTCATGAGTTCGTGACATAGGAAAACAAAACTGTGTGAGTATCTAAGGAACAGTGGTTGGAGAGCTACTTATATACAAAAATCCATGAAATTTTCTTTGCATCCTTTCCTTCTGAGCTGTATGAGTGGATCGCGAAGTTAGCAGATAGTCAGGGAAGGTGTAGGCTCGACAAACCAATCGTGTGGACTCCGGAATTAGTGCACAGACTAGAAGCATCAGAAGATAAGATAGCGCGAGTTGTGGACCATTGGCTTGACCGAATAATAGGAGGATTTATTACTGAGTTCATGGTAGACATGATTGTCAGCTACAACGAGGCAAAGTGACGTTTTCTCATGGGACCACGAGGTAAGTATATTAAATCTTTGAACTCCAGCCCCCTCCAACTCAGAATATACAAATGATGAGGTCTGAGCTGCACGAAGAAGACCCAAATGTAAACATGATGCTCAGGAGCGGTATGACCATGGGAGATGATAAAGGGAAGTAGCCAGAAGACAGTGTGTGGGTTCACAAGGCTCCTACAAAGGATCTCGAGTTTGACTTAGATCATACAAAGGAGACATTCATGGAAGCTAAGAAGAGCTTCACAGAGGCCTCCACTTCAGGTAGTAAGGATCAACTAGAACCAAGGATGGATCCTTCAATACTCACTACCTTCCTGAAGACATGCATGAAACTACTATGTGACAACAAGGCAATAAAAGGGCTACAGAAAATAATCACAAGGTGCGTGGGGCCAAGAGAACCGCGCATGGTCCGGAAACTGGGAAACATGCATTGCGCATAGGAAGGGAGATGAGGTTGACTACGCAAATAGGCAAGTATGAAATGGATCAGGTAATCCTAGATCTGGATTTGGATGCGAATTAACTACCAAAGAAAACATGGGAACACATGGGAAAACCCACGTTACAATGGTCCCATATTCAGTTACGAATGGCGAACCAACAGAAGATTTTTCCCATGGGAAGATTGCAAGGGGTGACTGTCGATATTGAAGGCGCGAGCGCACAGACAGATTTTGAAGTGATAGAGATTGTTGGTGGCAAAAATCCCTATCTCATGCTACTATGAACAGACTGGGCTACTGATATGAATGAGGTCATAAATCTGAAGAATCACAAAATGATCTTTGAGAAAGAGTCATTACGTGTCGTAGTACCGTTAGATCTAGCCGAAGGAGCGCGATACACTAAACTGGTGCACGACAACAATAGTGATGACGATCTCGACTGTATCTACAATATAACTGCACAAGGAGAGGATTAGGTGAATCTGACTGCAGATGGAAGGATTCCGTGGGAGCGCGAAAGCTCCTGCACTTCGGATTCAGATGAAGCGATAGAGCGATGGCAGAATCAGCTACATGAAGTAACAACCCTGAACTGTAACATGATGATCAGGTCATTGTGTTGCGTAACAACAGAGGCAAGGGAGCTACTGACATATGATGGATTGTCAGTGGTGGATGAATTTCTAAACAAATTCGAGAGTGCAATACTAGAATAGCAGTGGTTTGATGTGCTAAAGTGGGCACTATGCGCAACACTCGCACGATGGTGGGGTATGCATCAAGGAACTTTTGAAGACTGGTGCGGATGCAGAAGGATGATGTGCCTGCATTTTGGAAAACCATAATTACAATTAGTAGACAAATATTATGGACGAGATGATCCATGCACGCACCTCGCGAAATGGACAAAAGTCTATGGGGAAGAGCCACAGCCTGAATGGGTACATTTATTCTACCATACCTTGGATGTCATACCCATGAACTGGTATACTAAGATAGAGCTCCAACATGGTACAGGCGAATAGGATGTCTTGCGTGAGCGATTTTTACTAACATTCACATTTGAAGATCGTTGGTTGGATACTGTTGACGATGCACTACAAGCAGTAAAATTCATTATCTTCAAAATACCACAGGAGCCAATGAGAGTACTTCAGCCAGACTAGGCGATAGTCAAGCGGTGCACTGGAGTGTTATAACGTAAATGTCGAAGAAGATGATGAGGACCCACGGAATATTAAAATTTCAAAAACGGAAGGCTCTCATGAGATTCACAGACCATCACTTGAAGACCCCAACATTACTGCGCCGCTAAAGACAAAGCAGGTCAACATTGGAATGAAGACAAAGCTGAAGTATGCAACGCTTGGGGGCTATTGGGACGATGCCATGGTCGATAAAGTTGCTGAGTTACTTTGCGAATATCAAGACCTATTCCCAACAAAAATTACAGACTTAAAAGGGAGCATGGGCGATTTAGTGATGATGAAGATCACCCTGAAACCCGACGCAAAGCTAGTTAAGTAGCAGCCATACCACTTGAACCCAAAGTACAAAGAAAAGGTCCGCAATGAATTAGACAAAATATTCACAGTGGGAATTATTCAACCAGTGAAAGAATCCAACTGGGTGAGTCCTATGGCAGTACAGGAGAAAAAACAGAAGGGTTAAATAAGAATATGCGTGGACCTCAGGAAGCTGAATGACACCTATGTACACGATCCATTTCCAACACCATTTACAGATGAATTACTGGAGAATGTTGGCAGTCAAGAACCATACCTTTTCATGTATGGGTTCTCAAGGTATCACCAGATCAAGATCACACCGGAAGATAGGAGCAAGACGACCTTCGCAATAGAATGGGGCTACATTCAATACACCATGATGCCGTTTGGACTGAAGAACACGCCAGCTATATTTTTGCGCATCGTGGTAGCCGCATTCAAAGAATACATCCACAAGTTTTTGGAGGTCTATCTGGATGACTGGACTATTTTTGGATTAATTAAGCACCATGTAGCAAGCTTATGTTTGATGTTGGATACTTGTCGCTGATGCGAGATTGCACCGAATATTAAGAAGTGCACCTTCCTCGTTCCCTTTGGAAACCTGCTGGGACATGTGGTCTGCAAACATGGCGTGATGGTGGACCCTATGAAGATTTCCATTATTCTGAATTTGGAAGCATAGCGAACTGTTAATCAACTACACACTACTTTGGGGCACACTGGATACTATAGAGAGTTCATCAAAAGTTATGCAAAAATAACAACGCTGATGGAAAAGCTATTGAAAAAGGATGCTACATATTGTTGGAATGATGATTGCATGAAAAGTTTGGATGTCCTCAAGGAGAAACTGGCATCCTCTCCCATCCTTTTCTTCCCAAAAGGGATGTGGAATTTCATGTACAAGTTGATGCTTTATGTATTGCGTTGGGCACCGTACTCACACAGGAAGGTGCGGAGGGCATGGATCACCCCCTGATCGCGTTTGCAATTTGGAGACTACCCAAAGCCGAAACGAACTACTCTACTACTAAGCACGAAGGGCTGGCAATGGTGTACACGCTCCAAAAAACCGACACTATTTACTTGGCAGACATTTCAAGATGTATACCGATCATTTCGCATTAAAATACCTGGTGAACAAGCCTATGTTGGGGAGGCGCATATGCAGATGGCTTTTACTATTTCAAGAATATGACTTTGAGGTCATCGTCAAGCCAGGATGCCTAGATGCAGGGTCGGATCACTTGTCACGAATTGAGATGGGCGAGGAACCAACAAATTTGGAGAAGGGACTACCTGATGCACAGCTCTTCGCAGTGTGCATCGCGGATGGCCACTTTGAGGATATAATCCATTTTCTAACAACATGGACTACACCAAAGGAATACTCAGTGCAATAGAAGAAGGAATTAGTGGTGTGTGCAACAGACTTTTCTATCATTGCGGGCACCTCTTCAAAATGTGAAATGATGAGACATTGCGTAGATACGTACCTGAATTTGAACGAGGTTAGATCCTCGGGGAAGCACATGGGGGTGCTGCAGGAGGAGACTATGCGGGACGCGCAACTGCACAGAAGATTCTGCATGTAAGGCTATGGTGGCCAACCCTACATGAGGATTCAAAAGCACACTGTTAGTCTTGCGACATATGTCAAAGGACTGGGAAACCATCACGAACGGACGAGATGCCACTAAATCCACAAATGACAATACATCCATTCAAAAAATGGGCAATCAACTTTGTGGGATCAATCTAACCTCAGGGAAAGAAAGGTGCATGCTACATCATCACCACGATGGAGTACCTAACACAATGGGTGGAAGCACAGCCAGTCAAGGATTGCACGGCCACTATGACTGTGAAGTTTTTGTTCGAAATCGTGTTCAAACGATTTGGGAGTTTGAAAATATTAATGAGTGACCACATAACACATTTCCTAATTGAAACCATCAGCACGCTCACAGAGGAGTTCCAGGTGTATCATTAGTAAAGTACACCATACCACTCGCAAGCTAATGGGATAATAGAGGAATTCAAAAAAATACTGGAGACTGCGTTGACCAAAGTATGTAACACACAGCGAAATGATTGGGACCTACACATACCTGCTGTGTTATGGGCGTACAGGACAACGTACAAGAAATTGATGGGACAGATGCCCTTCCGGCTGATCTATGGTACGAAAGTTGTCATGCCTGTTAATGCTCAGGTTGTTCCCTTTGACTCTAAGGGAATACGGCCGGGGTAACCACTAACCAATCTTTAGATCACAGCTTCTAGCCCAGCTGTAATCAGAGAGGGCTCTCTCTGTATGATTTATCTCTGTTCTGATGGTATTTTAGGCTAGGTGTGAAGCTTAACTTTGTTCTAATTGTTTCGTTGGAAAGGTTCGGTCAAAACGTGTATGCTCTTACCAGAATCTTGCATGACATTGGGCAATGGAGTCAGTGGTCCTTTGGTTTGGTGTGCTGTGTTGATACTTGTAAACGAAAGTTTCAGAGCAAGATAATTGTCTAAGGAATAATGATTTGATATTGAGGTTGGGTAGGATATGTTCAGTATAAGAAAGGCAATTAAGAATCTTTCTATAAACTGAGATGAAAAGAAAGCAAATTGTTACCTGGAAGAATTTAAGAACTTCTAGATAACATTCACAACATGGAACTAAATATAACATGAGCATTTAAGAATTCATGTTTATTTTAATCCTGAAGAAAACATTTACAGCAATATAGGATTGAGCACAGGGTGCGAAGACACATATCCTGAACTATTCTTTTTCTTTATTGCCAGATATGAAAGAAACATGAAAATGTAGTAACATAGAGAAACAGAATAGAGTTTAAAGAAACATATCATTCCACCAGACAACACAGGGATTCTGCAACAGCACTAACATCATCAACAAGACACCAGAATTCCAGGAAATCACTGAGCTGAATTTGCTCTTTTTATTAAACTTTCTGAAAGTACAGAGTATACATGCCTCAGAGTAGAAATTTCCAACCCCTTATGCATTACTAAGGGGAGTATATATATAAAATTTTACATAAGAAAATATCTGAATGGAGAGTAAATGTTCCATAAATGTTCAACCAACTGCTGGAGTGCAGCCGCTGAGAGAATGAATGCTGTAATTACTTTTAGTCTCTTAGCTCTCAACAAGTGGTCAGAGACTGCTGACTTGGTGGCTCTTGGAGTTGGCTAAGGGTACACCGCCAAATTTGCGCATTTGTTTATCTTTTGGCTAGCCGTCATAGTTTACATGCTGAGTCAGCATTCAGCTGCTTTTAATGCTCATTTTAACCTTCTGTTTGTCTTGTATTGACCTGGAGCTGGCAGTGAACAAACAGCTGGAGCTACCGTGGCAGAATTTGAAGAATTGCTTACCACCAGTCTTCCTTAGGCATCTGATGCCTCCTAATCTTTATTAAGGTCTCATCAGCCTCTGTATACCTATAAAAATTAGGAGGAGTCTCAAAAAGGTGGTTCACTTCATTCTCAATAAAGAATAGGCCTCCCAGTTTATCATATAAACTCTGTCCTGAGGGGGGCCCTGTCTGTTCAGATGTACTGCTAGATGTAGTAATCTGATTCTCAATATATGTTGCCATTCTATTGGAAAACTAATCCTGGGAGACTAATTTTCCTGCACTAGTTAGGAGGCTAGGCAGGCCTTTTGCTTGCAGTTTTGCCAACTTGACCCTGAATTGCTCCACATCTGTGGTGATCTCATAGCACTTCCTCTCCACAGCCTGTACATAACTTCTGAGAGTGAGCAGTTTCTTGGCAAGGAGAACAGCTTATGTTCTGTTGGGAATACCCATGGCTGCCAGTTCCTCCTGCTCCTGCCTATTTAGGAAGTCTACCATTCTATTGGCCTGTTCTGGCCTGTTTCCCAGCACTGCTTTAGCCTTATTGATTTCTATATGTGCTTGGCCCAGCAATTCCATCTGCTGATGTATTGTTTTTATTGATTTCCATTGTTGGGTGATGGATTTGCTTATTTTGGCCCATAAGATGCTCTTTATTTCTGCCATGGCCGTTTCCAGATTTAATTCTTTTTCTAAGGCCTTTATCTTGTCCTTGAGGGCCTTTATTTCTCTACCCTGCTCTGCCATGGTTATCTTAGATTTGTCATATTTGGACTCCATCTCTGCCAATTTCTCCTTGGCTTTCTTTATTTCATTGGCCTGGAGTTCCATCTCTTTGACAGCCTTGGTCAATTCCTCTACAGTTGGATTGGCCTCTTTGGCTGCTGATGCGCCTGCTGCTTCTGTTGTGGGGGCCACTGCTGCCCCTGATGTTACTATTGTTGTGGAAGTAGTTGGAGGAGCTTGGGAAGTAGATTCTCCCTGTTTGTCTTGTGTTGCTGCTTCCATCTCTTTTTCCAATTCACAGATCCTCTGATCCTGCTACAATAAGAGGTCTAGCTGGTCCTCAACCTATTTTTGCTTTTGAAGCTCAGCTGTTTGAGGGTGCTCAGTGGGAAGTAGTTTCAATCTCTTCCTCAATGCATTGAGAACATCATCCTTCTTCTTTATGAGGGCCTTTACACCTGTCGGATCACTAGGATCATGCCCTAGATCAACAATGATCTCCTCAAGAGACTTTATTCTATTGTCCTTGGCCTTAGAGGACATCCTCTCAATATCTAGCTGAGTGTTGGTGTTTTTCAAGGAATCTTTCAGCTCATGGGCCAATGTGGCCTTTTCTATCAAGGTGGCATAGACCATTTCCCCAGTCTGCTTGTGGAGTTCAATCTGGTCCATGGGATGTATGTCTTTAGCTAGGACCTCCACCCTTGTCCTTATGAAATCTGCAGCTCTCTTAGGCTGCGGTCCTTTGGGCTTAAAATGACTTAGTATTATTTTTTCCTCTTGGATGTCATAAACAAACATCAGTCTCTCTTGCAGGGCTGGTGTAGCATCTATAAACTGTTTGTATACCTCAGCCCTCAATAGCTCATTTTGAGCCTTTATTTGTTTAAAAGAAGCCTTGGTGCTCTTGGGCTTCTTGCTTTGTTGTGATGGAGAGGACACCTCCAAGCCAAGCTGTAAATTTTGCTCCTGTTGAAAGGAGCTTGTCACTGTGTGTTGGCTGCCCTCCCTGTCCTTTGCCGTGCTGTTCAAGACATCTTCAGTAATGTCTTCCAACTCTGGGGAGTCTCTCCTTTGCCTTTTGGCTTCTGGCTGGTGGGAGGATCCACTGAGAGGAGTGGACTCTTCTCTTTCTCTTTTTATTCCCCTTTCTTCATGTGCTGGGGTTTGCAAAACTGGGGCAATCAGTGGCTCAGTTTGAGGTGGTGGTGTTTGCAGTATGGGGGTTTCTGGCAGCCCAGTCTGTGGCAGAACAGTTTGTCCTTGTTGCTGCCCTGCTTATTGCTCTTTCATCTGCTCTTTCTGCTGCTCTTTCAGCTGCTCTGTCTGCTGCTCTGTCTGCTGCTCTTTCAGCTACTCTATCAGCTGCTCTGTTTGAGGGGCTAACTGTTCCTTTCCTGTTTCATCCTCTGCACCCATTATGCCTTTGCCTTTATCTATTGCTGTTGTTGCTATAGAAGGTGCCTGTGGTGCAGTCCTTGTAACCGAGGTCCCTTCTCCTACTGAGTAAGGCAGTCTGAAAGGTACCTGCTGCACATAATCTAGGTCAATTGTCTTCTCAAGCTCTTTCATATTTTTAAGCACTCTTTCTTCTTCAGTTAAGCTCTCAACTAGAGTGTCCAGCTGCCATTCTTGTAAGTTGGCATATTTTTCTATGTTTGGGTAGTGGCAATGCTTAATACCTAGGAGCCTATACTTAGTTCTCCTAGCAGTGATGAAACCTTGAGGGTCATAATGGACCCATCGAAAACTATAGGACAGCTTGTATTTGTCGTTGAGGATCAAGTCTGCAGCTTACCATCCTTCCTTCTTGTGCATGATGAAGGGGCCCAACTCATTTTTGAAATTAAGGTGGGCCTTTTTCTTGGAGCTGTGGAAGTGGGTGAGGTCTGACTGAATTAATTGCCTGTAATACTCCAAGGCAAACAACCTCATAGGTACATATTTGGGGAGCCTGTATGGACAACGCTCACATCCATAGACCCTGAATACAGTATGGTGTTCATATAGGTACCAGTCACCTATTTTATTATTCTTAGAAAGCTGCAGAGCTTTCTTTATCTCATTAGATATCCTGGGAGGAGGGGACTTCATCAGCATGCAAGAGATTGGGTATA
>APFE030046130.1:0-16897 GCA_000404065.3 Pinus taeda | reverse complement strand
CTCTCACAGAGGCGAAGTTCACTAAACTTCGATATATGCTTAGAGTTCAGGAAGTTGTCACTAAGGGGGGATAGGCTTAGTGCCTCCTTCCTTCTCCTATTGTGTCATATTTGTAAATCCTTCAATCCTATCCCAAGTTGTTCTTAAGGGGGGATGTTAGGATATTCCGACACATAGGAATAGTTAAGTTCAACTTGGTCTAGTATAGAGTTAGGTATAGAGTTAGGTAAAGTGTGTTTCTTTAACGTTGTACATTTTGTAACTTACAATCCGACGGTCACGATATGTAGTGATCCGACGGTTCATTCTCTCCTCGGTATTACCGACACTTGATCCGTGGCTTGACACCCGATTGGTCCATGAATTCTATTTAAAGCGCATGGAGGGTCATTTTTAGGTTAACCGTGCATGAGAGAAGCTTATGTAAATTTTCATTCTTTATTAATAAATTGCCTGTAGTAGCCACGTTGGCGCAGGCCGTGGACTGTTTCCCTCTCTGAGGGTTTTAACCACGTCAAAATACTGGTGTATTGATCTGTGATCTGTCTGTGAGCGGTGTCCTTTTGGTGTTCTGTCTGAGGAACTTACCCTGTAAATTCCTACACTCCTTAAGAGAATATGGATGACAGGGCAAGAGTTGAACATGCTAAGATTGAATCAGTCTCTGTTTTGTATTGATAACCATTTTCAAGCCTTTTAAAACATTAAAATGGTTTACATTACTTCTAAGTTTTGAGAAGATTTCACAAAAATAAAATGAATTTTTCAGAATCTAAATATACCTAATTTCCTAGAAATTTCCTTTTCCTTTAAGGCTTCCATTTCTTAAAAGTAAATATCAAAACTATTTTCTTTTGAGTAACTTTTCAATATAGAAAAAATCAATGGGAGGCTTTTTTAAATTTTATTTTGCTAAGATTAAAAAAATAAAAATTATGCACACAAATCTTGCTGAAAATTTAATATTTACAAAGGGAGAAGGGGTTACCTCCTCAATTGAAGAATTTTTTCAAGATAAGGCCATTAACAGGAAGAGAATCTCCCTTTCTTCATAGATCTTGCAATATAAATGTACAAGGGCCTATCTTTTCACTGATTTGAAATGGTCCAAGCCACATTTTCTGAAACTTAGTATGTTTTCCTTTATCTTCATGGGCTTTGTCCCACTTCAAAACTAGATCACCAACTTGTAAATGTTTTGAGCTGGTTGAAGTTGTATCGAAAGATGACTTAATAATTTGGTGATGTTTTGCATGTATAATTCGTTATTTCTCTCTCTCTTCTTCTAATTTTAGAATTTGATCATGTCTAATTTGAATAGAAGATGAGGGGCTTTCTTCAATAAATTGCACTAAAGCTAGTGATGGAAGTATTAAGTTTGTTGGTATGACAACTTATTTTCCATACAATAGATTAAATGGAGAAGTGCCTATGGAGGTTTTCTGCATTATTCGGTCAACCCATAGTGCAAATATCAAAGATTTATGCTAGTTCTTATGATTCTGCTCAATAGTTCTCATAATGATTTTGATAAGATTTTTATTGGTGGATTCTAGTAAACCATTTACCTAAGGGTAGTAGTTTGTAGAATACTTCAATTTAAATCCCCTTTTGATAGAAAACTCAAATATAGAATTTCTAGAGAAATAAGATGCATTATCAAAAATAAGAGCCTTTGGGAAACCAAAGCGGGTAATAATGAATTGATCTATGAATTCAACGATTGCTTCAGAGTTTGTTGCCTTCAAAGGAATTGCTTCAACCCACTTAGTGAAGTAATCAGTAGCTGTCAGGATATACCTATGCTGTTTGGATGAATGTGGAGTGATTTCCCCAATGATGTCCAATCCCCATTGTTCAAAAGGTTGTTCAATGTTAACTGGTTACAAAGGGAAAGCTAGCTTCCTTTGTCTTCCACTAGTGGTTTGACAACTTTGGCATTTCCTTACATATTCATGAGTATCTCTGAACAAGGTGGGCCAGTAATATCCAGCATGAATGATTTTGTGAGTTGTAGTATCAGCTCCAAAATGCCCTCCTGCTGGTCCGTCATGTAGCTCCTACAAAACCTTTTGCGCTTCAGTTTTTTCTAAGCATCTTAGTAAAATTGAATCGTAATTCCACCTGAACAATACATCATCTACAATTAGAACGTTTTTCGCTTTCAATCTTATGGCATGTTTGTTTTTATAGGAAATATTAGAAGGAGCATATCCATTTTTCAAATAGAAAATCATATATGCATATTGAGATTCAGGATCTCTGATACTTATCTGATTGATTTCTTCAGTGCCTTTTGTACCTTCAGGTTCCTGAATATTGGATGCTCCTGCTAACAACCTGCAAAAACCTTGGCCTTTGACAATCTTTTCTAGCTTGATTTCTAAGTCATATTCTTGTAATGTTGTGACCCAATTTGCTCCATTTTCCCCTAATTCCCTTTGAACTAGTAATTGTCTTAATGTTGAAAAAGGAACTATAACTTTTCTATGAGCTTTTAAGAGGAAGGGTCTGTAGTGTTTAATGGCTTTGTACACAAAAAAGGCTTGTTTTTCAACTTCCAAATAATTAAATTTAGCACCTTGAAGATTTGAACTCTAAAATGAGATTGGTGCTTCCAAGTTTTGATCGTTAATTTATGTCAGCACTACTGCATAAGATGAATCAGATGCAAGGGTATATAGCATGAAATGATTTGAAAAATTGGGAGTGCTTAAAGTAGGGGAATTTATGATTGATTGTTTGATGGAATCAAATGCCCCTTTTTTTGCAGGTCCCCATTTACACACTAAATTTTTCTTGATCATTGTTTGTAATGGTAAAACAATCTGGGAAAAATCTTAGGAAAATATTTTTACAAAGTTAATTTGACCTAAAAATGATTCATGGATTTTTTATTATGAGGGAATCGAATATCAGAAATCTCTTTGATTCTATCTGGATCAATATAAATGCCATCCTTTGAAACAATCAAGCCCAAAAGATTTCCTTGATTAAGAGCAAAAAATGACCTCTTTGGATTGAGTGAGATACCATACCCTCTGCAGCGTTCAAAGATTTGTTTCAAATCATGTAAATGATTTGATATTTTTTGGAAAATACAGTAATATCATCTAAATAGACAACCACTGATTTATTGATCAATCCTTTGAATTCTATGTCCATTACTCTTTGGAATGTAGCTCTAGCATTGATAAGTCCAAAAGGCATTTTTTGGTAGGCATAAGTTCCCCACTTGGTTCTAAAGGTAGTTTTAAGTCTGTCATGAGGATGGACCAAAATTTGTTTATACCCTGAAAAACCATCTAAAAGGGACACTAACTCAGAACCAGCTACTGAATGGAGTGTCTGCTCCATGGCAGGTAAAGGGAAGTTATCCTTTTGGCTTGCTTTGTTAAGATTTCTGAAATCAATACAAATTCTGATATCACCATTTTTCTTCCTTATTGGGACCATATTGGACACCTAGTTTGAATGTGTAACAGGAAAAATTATCCTAGCTTTCAAGAGTTTGTTTAGTTCAGCCTTTATTTGACTCTCTAGGTTAGGATGAATCTTCCTTAACTTTTGTCGTACTGGTTTTCGTTGAGAAAAGCATTAGAATAGTATGTTGAATGATCGATGTATCATATGTTTTCAAATCATCATATTTCCAAGCGAAGACATTTTTATACTTACATAATAATCTAATGAATGCAATTCTTTCTTCTGAAGAAAGACCTAATTCCAAATTGATGTTTTGAGGATTATCCTCAGTACCTAGGTTTATCAATTCAAATCTTAGAGTAGAAATCTGGAGCTTTGAATTGATCACCTGTTTAAACTTTTTTTTTATGTCATATAGATCTTCAAGCTTGACCACTAGTTAGGTATTGAGTTTTCTTCTCGCTTTTCATTCATTTGAAGGTCATGATCACTTTCATCAATGATTTGATCATCATAGGTCTTGTCAGATGTTAAGAAATTTAAAATGTTCATCATGGTTGAACACTCGCCAATTGGGGACATTATCAGGTATTGGTGGTCTAAAAATTAACTCTACTGAAAATTTGTTTGGGCTGTAATCTTCAAATGGAAGGAGCTTGGAACCAACATTAGCTAGTAGATTTGCTGCTGCATTCTGGGACCTCGGGATAGGGGAGATATTGAATGCTAAAAATTAGATATAAGGTCTTGCACCAAAGACTGATAGTGTTTGAAGTTACTAGAAAGGCAATGAATTTTATTTCTAACTTGTTTTATAACAATTTTTGAGTCACCAAACACTTTCAAATATTGAACTTTAAGACCAACTGCTTTGTAAAGTCCTTGAATTAAGGTCTCATATTCAGCTGTATTGCTTGTGCATTCAAATTCCCCTGCATGATAACATGGTATTTTCTCCCTTAGGACTAACTAAAATACATCCTACTCCTGTACCTTTACTAGATTTAGACCCATCAAAGTATAGTGACCAAAATAAAGAATTATCTACAATTTTATTTACAGTTTCCTCAACAACATTGACACATCTTGATATATTTGTTTGTGAAAAATTTTCGATTTGAGATGTGGAATTATTAACTGAGAAAGGAGATGGTTGGGCGGTGAAATTGCCAAAGAATGATTCGAATGAGTAATTCCCCAAAATATTGTTATTGAATGCTATTGGTTGATTTTCTTGTTCAAATTCAGTAACAGTATGGGTCATGTGCTTCTCCCGATCAATCTTGATCTGATTTGGCTTTCCTTTATAAGGTAGCCACATATGGGACCAATCAGTGGAAATATAACCATGGAGTTTCTCAAACTAGTCTCGACTCAGAATGAAACCATAGAATTCAGGTATATTAGCAATTAAAATATCAATTCTCTGAACCACTATAGGATTAGCTGATAACCTAATATTCACTGAGTTGATTTCTCCTAAAACCTGGACCTTAGTTCTATCCAACTGTACAATATGAATTGCAGACTTTTGGGGTTCAATGTTCAGTTTAGAATAAACTGAAGCAACATTATATTAGAGGAAGCCCCTCAGTCAATCAAACAATTGTGTAGATTTCTAGTATAGATCTCATAAGTTAAGATAAAAGGAGGAGTATGGGAATTGGACCTATCCCCAATTAAAAAAACATCAATAGGTTCTACTCTACTAGGAGGTGGTTTACCTTACTCATTAGCAGCTTTAGACATTATAGCATTGGGAAGAGGAGAAGAAGGTACAACATTTGCCTTTGTTTTCTTCATGTCTTCAATAATATTGTAGTCCATAGAATCTGAAAGTACTAATTTCTTAGATGTCGGAGGTGGATTTGAAGTTGATGGCTGGTTTTGGGAGGATATTGCTGTGGATTTCTTTGTGGGAACCTTTTCTTTGGTAGTAGTATTACCTACATTCCTTTTCTTCTAAGTTATTGGAACAGGTTCAAGAGTACCCTTACTCCTGGTAGTTACAGGGAAAGCTTCCTGTTCATTTTCTGTATCGGAATGAGGTAGAATAAAGTCCCACATCCCATGGAATTCTACAGTCTCCTCTTCTTCAGGTTCTTCGGATGACAAGATTGTTTCTTCTTCTTCTTCATCTTTGGGATCTGAATCTGCATTGGATATGGCATTTGGTGGTTTTGATTTAGGTTTCTTAAAATTCCTGAATGGCCTTTTTGTTGAAGTCTCAGCTACTTGTTTTTTGATTTCTACCATTTCATTTGACATTGTCTTGAGAACTTTCTGGAGACCCTCCATATCATATGGGTCTTTAGGGGTTTTCTTCTTTGAATTATCTTTGAAAGAAACTTTTTTGAATTTTCTATCTTCAAGAGCAGCTCTCTTTTCTAAAGCAATAATGCATTTTTCTACAGCAAGCGCCTCTTTCATGTTTTCAGCTAAAGTTGGTTTTGTAGCTCTATCTACAAAAATAGCTATATTTGAAGGTAGGGCTGTTATATACCATTCACTTCTGATCTACTCGCTTGGTTTAGAGGCGGTTAGAATCTTATTAAAGAGTTTATTAAATTATAATTTGAGCTCCTTCATAGGTTCTTTAGATTCTATCCTAAGGTTCGAGAGATCGTTTATTAGCATTGCTAGGGATTTATCATCACCATACTTAGTCAGGAACTGTTCTTGAAAAATGTTCCAACTAGTAATGGATCCAGAGCAAAAGGAAAAATACCAAGACTCAGCGATCATTATAAAGTATAAGGGAAGATTCTAACAACAACATCCTCCTCTGTCACTCCTTTTAGGTTAACTGCCAACATGAAATTGTTAATATGTTCATCGGCTTGTATTCCTGCATCTGGATTAAATTTTGGTAACCATTTTTCAAGCTGTGCTGGAAATGGAAGTAAAGGTGAAGGCATCGTGACTACACCAGGATTATTCCATGGTTTCTCAGCCATTGTAGAACCAATACTAGATGATATTGTCGATGAAATTTCAGATGTTTGGGAAGGAGATGATATTGAAGTTTGAGGAGGTTGGGATGTTGATGTTCCTGATCCTTGTTAAACAACAATGTGTAATGGAGGAGTGGATGGCTGACTTCGCACTAGAGAAGATGAAATGGATGACGATGACATAGTCTCACTATCAGATCCTTCAGTTTTCTTTCTTTCCCTTTTTGTTTAGGTAAAGGGAACTCTGGAGGTTCTATACCAAGCTTCCCACTTTGAAGTCTAGTGAGGTGGGGAGGTGGAATGAAATGCGAAGTCTCACTGTCTTGAAATACCTCAGATTTCTATGGTGATATCGAAAACCCTTGAAGTTTATGGATAAGAGACTGAACTTCAGGAGACTTAGGAGTTCATCGTTTTGGGGAATTTTTGGGTTGAGAAGTTGTATATGACTCCTTTTCTTCTCATTTGAAGACTGGAGTTCCAGTATGCAAAGGAGAGGTCGGAGGTGAGGTGGAGGGAGATTGACTCTCAGAATGGGTTGTAGATTTGGGTTGGTTCGCCATTCATAGTTCATGCCCTCCTTCTAGTGCCAAAAATGTTGATGCCTTGAAAATCGCTACATCAACATCGGGGAAAACCACCTAGTCTAGACCTTATGGCAGCTCCTTTTCCATTTGGTATGGTGGCTCTGACTGGATATAATGGGACTAGTTTCCCAATGATTGGTGAATAGGATTGATAAGTGGTTGATTTTCTATTATCTAATGATAATGGATGGATTTTTTACTCTAAATTGCAAAATAATAAACAACTAATCTACCCCGGGGAGTTTCTAATTTAGTGTAACTTTTGATGATCTTTATTTTACAAAATAGGCATATAGATGACTTTATTGATAAACAAAGATGTTCATTCATATGATAATTAATTTGTTCAAATAGTTTAACAAAGAAATGATTTAAAACAATATTACACTATTCTTCATATATCATTGACATAAATATGATTGAAAGAGTAACATTCCTTAGACATTCAATAGTGATAAGTATAAAGACTGTTGTTGAAACACATACATATATCCAATGATAGCAAGATTAAATAAATGTTGATTCATATGAATGAATGGAACAAAGACATAGATAATATTACAATATGTGACTTGGATCCCTTCCGATATCAATCGCATTCACATTCTATCTTCTAGTTCAGAAATACTTTCACAAAAAGAAATAGCACATATCTCATCAAAGAATTCTTCATTCAAATTCAGAATATAGGCCCAGTCTTCATAAAAAAAATATATCAGAAGCACAATAGTGTGACTTCCCGATCCAATTTTTATACAAAAATCTAGGACCCTTTCTAAAGACATGAAAGGATCTATAAATACTATCTAAGCTAACTAATAATGAAATAAAAATTCTATTAGGTGGTATAACCAAATCATGAAGATCTCCTTGAAATAGATCTGTTTACAGTCAGCAACATGATTCACTGTTTTGGCCGATCATCTTTTGACTTAAGCTGGCAGATAGCAAGCATTGGTTGCAATTCTGGAGGGTGACTTAGACGAGAATGTAGTTGGGATAAATATGTAGCATCATGAATTTTGGGAATCATGTAACCTATTGCATCGATTAAACATTTGAGTGCTACTCTTCGACTATATGGTTTAACTAGGAAGAACCAAAAGGTATCCCAAGTCAAACTTTGGATGCCAACGATTAACCTTTCCTTCTTTTCCAATTCTTGATTGCATGTCTATTCCAATGCTTTGGCTGACGACAATTTACCTGGAGTGAATTGTGAAATCAAATTAGATAGATAAAGAGTATCATTGATTAACTCAATCAAATTACCGGTTGTTGATCTGCATCTTGAAGTTTTCCTTTCTGCTTTCATCAATTGTGACTGCCATTCTAGAAAAAGAATCTCCTTGTGCGATTCTATAATTGTAGGCACATTCATAGCTTTCCCTTCACTGGTTTCTTGCTAGGCAAGAAATTTGGTCAAAGTTTCATCGGCATGTTCCAAATTCTATCTGGCGTCGACTGATTTGTCAACCATTGATGAAGCAATCTCACAGAGGGGTTCAACAAGAGAAATGTTATGACATAGTAAATTTAACTGTTTAATCAATGCCTTATTGACCTGGAGAGCCTTGGACCTGAATATTGTTGGTTGAGGAAAACTCTTGAACTTCTCTATCTGGTCAGATAATTGAGTGATTTGCTCATCTTTTGTTTTACTCATCTGTTCATTCATTTTCTTGAGCTTGGCCAATGTTGTTGATATTTCCTTTTATCTCTGCACTACACTTTGGTCTATCCTCTGCTTCTCCTTGAGCAACTGTTCATTTAGTTGGTTGTTTACTTGCTGCTGCACTGCTAACTGTTGTTCCAATTGCTCTATTTTTGTTGTTTTTCAGATATTTGTGTTTCCAATGAAACAATTAACTGATGTTTTTCCTTGAGTAAATTGCTCACTTCTGATGTTTTATCCATAGTGGTTTCCGAATAAGCCCAAACGTATTGAGAGAGTTTTGTGAGGTATTTGGATGGATTGAATTGTTCTTTCCATACCACACTAGCCATATCTGTCTATGCAGGTAAAAGGGAATATTGATCAAGCCCTCTCTTTTTCCTTTGCCTTTTTATTACAGTCCTATGTTTAAGACTGTAAAATACATCTAGTGGTGGTATTTCTTCTATTTGCAAAATGATTTCCTCCGATGGATCCTTAGGAATGATCTCGACATCCTTGCTAGTAGGTAGGCTGCTGGTTCCTTCAATTAGAATCGTACTTGTAGTTGTCTTGTGACCAATTGCCACTTCAGGGGTATTAAAACCTTGTGAATTCTTAGGATTTCTTATAATCGAATCAAACTGGTGCCATTCTTTTAGGAGCTTGGGATAAATATGAGTATTTATATCCATGTGTTCACAACCTTTTTCCTGCTCTTTATTCTGTTCTTTCTCCTGTTCTTTCTATTTTGGTTCTTTTCCTTTCTCGGGAATTTTTTCCACACTAGGAGATTTGATACCAGTTTGTTGTTTAGGCAAGCTTGACTGGATTTCTAGGGTGGTAGCTAATAAGTCCAGAGGCAAAATTTGCAACCTCTGTTCTCTGAGCCTATTGAACTCTTCGAACCCTTCATCTTTATATCTGATTCTGGCCAATATTTTTACTTGAAATAATGCTTTTGCTCAAGAAAATAGGTCATCAAATTCATCCTTTTCATGATCAAACCTTGTAAGCTTGGCTTCTTCAAGAACATTATAGGCAACTTCTCTAGGATCATATTGTCTGTTGGGGATGGTTGCAATATTGAGCATTTGTATTTTTTCTGCCTCCTTTTCTGCATGTTTGTAATCATGAAGAGTTTGGACACCACATCTTAGAGGAAATGTAGGCCATACCTGTTTCTTAGAGTTTAAAAGAGTGTTGGATGTCCCTTCTGTTGTAATTTGGTAGGCCAATTCCTTAGCTAGCAGCTTATCAGGCACATATAGAGGAAGAAAATGGGGTTTTGTGAGGCTACCAAAAAGCCTTATATAGGTGAATTTGTCTTCTCCAAACCAATTTGCTACAACAGTTAAGTCAATCATTGTTTCCTCAGAAATCCTAGGGGTAGGTTTATCAAAAATAGCATAGTAGATAGCCAGCATAAAACCATTACAGATTTGGTACAAATGATTTTTGTAGTGAGCTTTCCATAACATTTGATGATAAATGTGAATTGCCTTAGGCTCCTGGGGAGTCCATCTCTAGCCGAGTACTGGATATTCGGAGTTGAAACAGAGAGTATCCATAATATAAGTACTATAATAAAAAGGGGGAATGGTCCTAGTAGTTTTGCGTGAATTTGATCTAAATTCCAGAATTGCTGCGACCAATTTGTGAGACAATATGTTTTCCCAATCCATCATATAACTATTGACTGTTGCTTCCATGAAAGGGACCATTTCAATGGTGAATTTAGAAGAATAATGTATCCCCAACATTCTACACATCATAGCCTCGGCATAGCAATAAGGAGAAGACAGTGAGTCCACCGAGTACTTACCTAATGATTCGTCTTTGTGCTTCTCGGGATTATGTCTCCACTGCTTAATCAGGGCCAATTCTGTCACATTTTCATTTGCAAACTTTTCCAAGAAGGCTTTGTTGTACCACTTTTCAGGATTAGGTAAGTGATACATTTCCCTTAAATCATCAGGCTGAAAGGAGCCAAAAATCCTCCCATCAATTGTGCAAAATGTTCTGTTTGAAACTGAAATTTCTTCCACCACCCATATCACTACGTCAGTGCATGGAAGAATCTTTTCTCATGCTGCCATTTGGTCTAAATATGAACAAGCTAAATCCTTGAGGGATTCTTCCGATTTATTACTTGAGTTAGTTGTAGCTTCTTCCGATACTTCCTCAGGATCCTCTGCTTCAATTAAATTGTAAATGCTCTCCCAACTAGTATTTCCAAGGCCGAGGCATGTAGTGTCTGAGATTAACCCTTTTTTGCTTGGCCCTGGATCCTTGGCTTGCTGCACTACTGTTGTAGGAGTTGTAGCTGCAGATTTCTTTGATTTCTTCCCCATATGTTTCAAATTTCTTATTTGAGCATAGTTCTGCACAAGCGAACAGAAAAATTTGATACAGAGAAATGCTTCTATAGACTAATATGAAATAATTACACAGATCTGTAGGTGATAATGGATTATGGAGAAATTGTCGTGGATAAAATCTACAGAAAATTTTTCCCTTAACTGCTTCATTGATTAGCCGTTTATCCTGTCAATCATGGTAAAGGAGGTTTTAAATGTCCATCACATCGTTTATATTCCAAATGTTTGATAGAAGCATGGCTTAGATTTCTTTGATGAATAATCAGAGGTAAATCACAAATCGGAGATTGATAACATGAGGTGAAAGGCTTTAATATTCATCTAAAATATCCCTGATCACCGAAAGGAGATATAATGCATGCAAACCTTTTAAATTTGTTTTCGAACTATGCACCTCATTTAATGCATCGCAATTAAGGAATGGGCTAGGATTTATTACCGTGCCACTGTGATTTCACCGATTGCTGATTGCGATATGCCTTTTCGTATTGAAGGATTTGAGTATGCCTTTTAATCATGTGTTGGGTTGTTATCGCCGATTGCCAATGGCGATACACTTTATTGCATCAGAGAAATGAGGGAGGCTTTTTCAAATTGTTGCTTTGACATTTTCCCTTTCCCGAACTCCAATTGCGATATGCTTTTTGGATCAGAAAGAATGGACGTATCGTTATGAATTCTTTACATGTTATTGTGATATGCGATCTTTTGATCGCTTTATCGTAATAACGAAGAGTTTTATAATAGTTTTAAAGCCAAAATTTATTTCTTTCCAAAAGGTTTTTCAAATATATCATTTTCATTTTGCCTTTTGATAAGGGATTTTCTAATGATGGGTTAATACCAATTTATTCACACGTCTAAGTTGAAAAGTGACCCATTTCATATTATGGTTTTATATAAAAAAAATTATGAAATGGGGGGTTGTTGTACAACACAACACAATCCAGATCAAAGGTGTTGATATTCCAAATGCTCTGGTAGAATTAACGTTATAAATTCAACAACTATACTTACTCTGGGATTAGTTAACCTTAGACCAACCCCAACAGTTCTAGAACTTGGAGATCGATCAACTCTAATAATTGTAGGGAAATTGGGTGATGTAATCATTTCCATGTTTTCTTGGGAATACCTTGTCAATATCTTAGTACTACACACTCAATCGCCAGTAAGGGGGCACCTTGTGATCTTAGTAAGGCCATGGCTCACTATGGTCGATTCCTACATTGGATGTTGATCTCAGAACATGGTAATATCAAATGGGGAAATTATGAATAACCTTGTTCTTTACCCTCCTCCGGAACCAAGCTCATCGGTTGAAATTGGGTTTACCATAACACAAAATCCTTCCATTTGGGATGATTCTAAACCCGAAAATGGAAATGTTAGACCAATTCTCCCTACTGGGAAATCTCTTTGTTTCAAATCAGAAATGAAAGACGACACTATTATTACATTTATCAGTGATCCTGACTTCGTTTCCTGCCCGACCCAATGACTATTAGAATCTATTATGAGTTGTACTACCCAGGAAGCTAGTCAACCTAAAATGGAACTGGAAATTTTCCTTTCATAGTATCTCATAACAATATTCTAGTAGAAATTGTCCTATGAAAAACTTTCAACATCAATCCCAACCTATGACCCTCTTGATGTCAACAATTATTAAAGATTATTCAGAATGAGAAGGAGTCCTTCACTTGGGAATGCAAAAATATGAAGGGAATTCATCCTGATTTATGTACCCATCACATATATAAAAGAGAGGAATGTTTTCCTCTTTGCCAATCATAAGGAAAATTAAACCTTACTTTTAAAATAATTGTTAAGGAAGAATTGCAGAAGTTAATGATGCAGAATTTGTGTGGACTGATGATAGTGAGTCAGCTTTTTCACGGATGAATAAATTTGTCTGTGAGCATCGAATATTCTGTGGCCCCCATTGGAAACCTCATTCCATATCTCTACGGATGCTTCCTATACAGCAGTCGAGAAAATTTTGGGACAACAAGAAGATAAGAAGCCGTATGTAATCTACTACGTCCACAAGAATTGAACTCCTTTTGAACATAATTATACAGTAATTGAGAAGGAATTTTTGGCTATCATTTATGTTGTTAACAAATTTTGGCATTATAGTATACGGTGCCCCACCTTGGTGCATATAGATCATTCAACCAATAGATATTTGATGAAAAAACCTATAAATCCTCGATGATTCACAAGATGGTTATAATTGCTAAAATAATTTGATATCACTATTATGGAGAAACTGAGAAAAGATAATGTTGTAGAAGATTCCTTGTCTAGGCTAAATATTAATAATAATGATACACTTGTAGAAGATAGTTTTCCTGATGAGCATCCTTTTGCAATTTCTACTCACACCCCTTGATATGCAGATGTTAGTAACTATATTACTGTAAGTAAGGTACCTCATCATTTTTCACACTGGGAACATTGGAGAATCATTCAATAGAATGCCCATTATACATGGATACAAGGGTACCACTTCTACACTAGACTAGATTATCAAATTCGACGTTGTGTAGGCGAGGACAAGATCTACGATTTCCTAAAAGCTTCCCATGATGAACCTTATGGAGGACACATTTCTAATAAACAAATGGTCACAAGGTGTTGTAGATGGGATACTATTGGCCCTCTTTATTCTGAGATGTTAGAAGATATGTTCGAGGGTGTGACAATTGTTAATGAATGGGCCATCATGTTCAATCAGGTGGAATTCCACATAAAACTCAACTAGTCCTTGAGCCCTTTGAGAAATGTGCCATTTATTTTATTGGACCATTTAACCCTTCGTCTCACCAAAAAGTCCATATCCTTGTCTGTACAGACTATGTGAAAAAATAGTTCAAGGCCAAGATAGTTTCAAAAGACATTGAACAAATTGGCCTAGACTTCTTGTTTGAAGAAATCTTTGGTCGATATGGGGATCCCACGGAAATAGTTTCAAATGGACCGGAACATTTTACATCGCATTCAACAACATCACTTATGAAGAAATTAAAAATCAAACACCGGGGAACATCATCATATCAACCTAAGGTGAATCGTCATGTAGAGAGCACAACTAAAGTATTGGAAAATATTCTTACAACGATTGTGGATAATAATCACTTGAATTGGGTGGAAAATCTCCCTGAAGCACTTTGGGCATATACACCTACATGGTGGAATATAATAGGGCTTTCACCATATGAACTTGTCTATGGGAAATCCCCCCTTTTTCTCGTTGAATTTCACGTCAAAATTTTCACGACAACTCTTGAAGTAGACCTAGATCTTACAACATCCCATAAACACACATTGGATCAACTTAACGAGTTAAATTCAATCTATTTGGTAGCTGTATAGAACAATGCCACCATCCAACAGTAACAATCTAAGTGGCATGATACATTTATTAAGAAAACGATGTTTCAAAAAGGTGATTAAACATTACTCTATAATTCCTGATTCAAGGATTTTAAAAGAAATCTATGATCAAGATGGTTGGGTCCATATGAGGTCAACACAGTGTTTGACAATGGAATTGTTAAAATCATAACAATAGATGATGCACATACTCGTTTACTTTCAAATGTACATCACCTTAGGTTGTATCATTGTCTCACCTCTAGGGACTCCTTTATTAGACAATTTTAGGATGATTCTCGTTTTGAAGTGATTCATGAGGAAAATTCTTCTGTTATACCTCTTATGGAATAATAATAGTAATAATAATATAAAATATAATATAATAAAATAAAGTTTTAAGTTCTACCTCTACTCTAGTTACAATGCTCTTTTCCCCTTCCCTTGCTTCTACTCTAGTTGGAGTGCTCTTTTCCCCTTCCCTTGATGCTACCACAATTACAACACTCTTTTTCCTTTCCCTTGCTACTACTCTAGTTGTAGCACTCTTTTTCTCTTCCCTTGCTATTAGTCCAGTTACAATACTTTTTCCCTCTCCCCTGTTATTACTCCTATTGTAGCATCTCAATTGTCTCAATTACAACATTGTCGATGTTGATACTCCACTGGTGTTGATACTTTGTCGACGTCGATACTCCACTAGTGTTGCTACTTTGTCTATGCTGATACTCCACTAAGCTATGTCGTTAGGTGCATCCCTGAATGACTCTGTGAATTTAATTAACATTTCAATAACGATATCACCAATCAGGCCTGAGGACAGCCATAACTTAGTTGTGGGCGGGGGAAGACTATCACATTTAATTAATAATGATACCATTTTTCATTATTATCATACTTCATTGGACACCATTAAACTATTAAGTCATACCATTAATATTGTACTATTACCCACTCGCATCATATCTCCATCTCTATCCTTCACATATACTAACACTCATTGGAAAATACACCATTTATGAATACCCATGTCTACGTTAAAATGTGGTAATTTCCAATGTATTAAATTTTTTACTATAAGATTCTCCCGAATTCATTTTCCTTATCGCCATTTTAATTACGACATAGTTTCTCGACTAAAATTTCCCTCAACGACTAACTGCTACTCTGAATTCTATTGCAGGGTAACTAATAAGTCTAATGGGTGGCGAGACTAATGGACATGAAACTAATAATACAGAGAAGGTACGACATCAACAAGAAGTATGGAAGAATTTCAAAAATGTAGCTTGGTATATTTACTTTGAGCGGCTACAAGGGTTCATTGAAGCAGTGGTAGTATAATTTGTATTGAATCTAGAAGGAAATCGCTCCACCATCCACGAATTGGAACTTCAAGTAATTAAGGAAGTCATTGCAATAGTGGTTTATCATAGGTTAGACATAGCTAGTTTATCATAAGATCAATCTTGCCAGAGTTTCCAAAGCTATTCTTATAGGTGGGGGAGAACATGGTGCAGAAAGAAAAGGGATCTGATAAAAAATCACTACCACAACCCTTGTTAGATGTCGCATACTTCTTAATCTTGTATATAACCTATGAAGGTCAATTTTTAATTATTTTTACATATCATCTCAAGCTTCTAGCCTATCTCTGATTTTGTCAAATGCATGCTGTAAATATTCATTTCTTCCTTTTGAACAATTTACAATTAATGGCTTGGTCTACGTGTCGGGCGTTGCTCATCCCTATAGATCATGTACTTGTTATATTATTGATAATTCATCCCTTGTTACAGATGCCTATAACTTGGCCACAATTTCTTGAATTATCAGAGGAAGAAGTTGTAGGCATGATGCATGTAAGGCCAAAAGAGGAATTTCTTGAAGAAGAACAAATGGAAGAAACACCGAAGGAAGTAGAGGAGAAATGGGATGAAGAAATGAAGGATCAAAAAGATGATTTGGCAGATGGGGAACGAAATCAGGATATAGAAACAGAGGATGTTGGTAGCATGGAAATTTAAATTACCTCCCCTTTCTCACCACTTATGGCCTCTTTTCCAAGAGGATCACAAAATTTTTGTTCTCCCACCATTGTGGCAACATAAGAAGTCTTTCCTCCAAATTTGAAGTTCCTAAGAGTTGTTGTAGAAAAAGGTGCAACTCATACTTCTCCACCAAACCAATACTGGCTTTAAATAAAATGGAAGAGGAGGGTGCGATCGATACTGCTCCACAAGAACCGGTACTGACTTTTGAGAAAATGGAAGAATATGGTGCGGCTCATACTTCTCCACAAGAAAAATATCGGGTTAAGATCAAATGGAAGAAGAGGGTGCCACCGATACTGCTCCATACTGGATTTAGAGGAAATGGAAGAAGAGGGCGTGGTGAATACTGCTCCACAAGAATGACTACAAACCTCAAAACAATTAGAAGAAAATTTGGTAGTGCCAGACTTTGTTGAAGAATTTTCCAATACTACTCCACAAGAACCAGTATTTGATTCGA